>QNGE01008069.1:0-19114 GCA_008508345.1 Paragonimus westermani
ACAGCACGGAGTTGCACAAATAAACAGGGCTAGTCAATCAAGTATATCTTTTTCGTGTCCGTTGTGCTTGCTATGTACGTAGGCTACTTGCTAACTGTTTGAGTTGATACAATGACAACGTGATTACAGGCCTGGCTTTCTGCGTTCATGTGGTCAGTTTCAGCGTAATCATATTGTGACAACTTCCATTTAAGCATACTCGGTGAAGGGGATTCTCTGTAATTACTGAGACGATTCAAGCAGGGTGCTTACTCAGTCATATGGGAGCCGGTGTAGTGGAAGGTATGCAGTGGAATATTTCTGCCAGTTCTCGTATACTGTTTGTCATGTTTGTCCCGTCAGTAATCTTTTCCTTACCACCCCATAAGCTACCTATAACCACTGGGCAACTCGAACATTTCAATTTACCATCGGATCTATGGTAAATTGAAATGTTCGAGTTGAATAAGATTTCTTCGGTTGGTGGTAGTCAACACAGACAATTCAGTTTGACGAACCCACGTGATCTATCACGTGTGCATGGCGTGAGCGTAAAATGAGGTGACAACCCGTGACTTGCATGATAATATTCAAACAAAGTTTTCCGTTATCATCTCACCCCACCCACTTGGCGCACACATACATATGAGCGCCAAACATACTAACTAATGATCAAGGGTAGAGTAACAAACCCTCGTTTGACCTAGTAGGGTCCGGGGAACAACAAACCTTATGCAAATTAATTAGCAAATCATCAGTTCGGTTATCACGTTCCTATGGTGACCTCGTTCATATAGTGTCGGCGTCAGTGACTTGAAGTTGTGGTTGAAAATTCAAGGAGTAATTGGGCTTACAACCGATATGGTGTAGGATACAGCCAGTGAAGATGTAGTGGGATGAAACACGTCTGTTTGATTGATCCGACTGTGTGTGAGTGACAGCCCGGCCAAACCCTGCCCCCATAGTTGAAGCGACAGTGTTTTGTTTAAAGCATGCCGGAAAACAGANATAGTGTCGGCGTCAGTGACTTGAAGTTGTGGTTGAAAATTCAAGGAGTAATTGGGCTTACAACCGATATGGTGTAGGATACAGCCAGTGAAGATGTAGTGGGATGAAACACGTCTGTTTGATTGATCCGACTGTGTGTGAGTGACAGCCCGGCCAAACCCTGCCCCCATAGTTGAAGCGACAGTGTTTTGTTTAAAGCATGCCGGAAAACAGAAGGTGGACGGATACACGCTAGGGTTGTTTAAGTACACAATTTTTTTACTTAAGTAAAATGTGGCTAGTAAGTTAACAAAACCACTGAATAAAAATTTTGTCCACTAATTGTACACATCTCGTGATCGCTCGTGCCAACTGCCAGGAGCTAATCTAGGTATCATTGTGCTCGCGAGTTCTAATTGGTCTGCGGTACTAATGGTATAGGCGGAACTCATCAGACGTTGAAACCCAGAGGTGAGGCGCAAGGATGCCAGTAGATGTCTATGGTCAACATAGTTGGTCAACACAGTTGGCTGATACGACCACCGAAACGACTCAGAACAGGTGTTCTCCATTGTCCACAGAGTTCTGATCGTTCAACACAAGAAGTTCGTACGACGGATTTTAGCCACCGTCGAGGCAATCGTTATGTAAATAGTAGTAAAAAGTGGCTCCACAAACATGACATGGGTAACAGACGCGCGTACAGCCGTAGCAGTCCCGTTAAGCACAAGTGCCTTGTTTGAGCTCCATATCGGCTAGAACTCGGCACAGGTAAGTCAAAAATAGTGCCCATTTTCGGCATCGATTCCCATCGCATTGATTAGGAGGTGTCGTTTCGAAATATGTCCTTCAATCACGGCAGATGTACACAATTTTGAAGAGCCTGCATCTTAACAGCGGCACCATGTTCTGGTTTTGTCCACAATTCTGATGGCTGGAGGTGCTGGTCAGCAATGGACATGNCACAAACATGACATGGGTAACAGACGCGCGTACAGCCGTATCAGTCCCGTTAAGCACAAGCGCCTTGTTTGAGCTCCATATCGGCTAGAACTCGGCACAGGTAAGTCAAAAATAGTGCCCATTTTCGGCATCGATTCCCATCGCATTGATTAGGAGGTGTCGTTTCGAAATATGTCCTTCAATCACGGCAGATGTACACAATTTTGAAGAGCCTGCATCTTAACAGCGGCACCATGTTCTGGTTTTGTCCACAATTCTGATGGCTGGAGGTGCTGGTCAGCAATGGACATGTGGTGATTGTACTGGATGGGCTCCACCGAAATCTATATCGTACTCTGTCCTCACATCATTTTTTTACATTGCAGCCAACCACGGTGCGTTCAAGAACTTAGTGAAATGAGCGCGATGGATTCGGAATCCCCGTATTTTTCTCATATTTTGGCCAATGTTTAGTTAAGAACACTGTTCAATGGAGAATTACTTATGAATGTGAATGCCCAGATATAATATCGAAATAATATGCATGTATTGTGTATGTGTTCCAACGAGTGGGGATATGTGCATCTGTTCCGTTGAGTTGGATATGGATATGGGTTTTGTACTCGCTGTAGAGACACGTGCGATTCCAACTGGCAGGCATTTTCTAATATGTTAGAAACATGACGAACAGATATTTCGGCCTGTGTAGATGAAGTCTTCCGATACTTCGATCCTACGACCGTGTGGTATGAAGTGGGATTTTCCATGAAGTTGTTGGCAGCTGTCCGTGATCTACTCAGACGTCCGGACGCCTGACCTCTTTGCTAATCATATCAAATCACATGACACCAAGTATGATTGCCTTGCTCGTATATTCCCTTTGTCACAAACCAGTCTTCCTGTGCTCGTTAGTGATAAACTTTCTTCTGGAGCAGGCCTACCACGACCACAGGAGATATGGCAATTATTGCAACCAATAACTGGAAATCCCCGTAGCAATCATGAGAAACAAAGTTTAAGCGAATAGACCGTTTCCGACAAATTCTGCTCCTTGGCTGGTACAGTTACTCATAATTAGGTGGCCGGTTAGAATGTTATTGATCAACAAATGGATGAATGATTAACAATACATCGCTGTGGTTAGGATCACAACTAAATTCGGTCCTAGGTAGTCAGTGTTAATCGGGTAGGGAAAGCGGGACGTGGACAAGTTGTTCCACAGGTTGTGAGGTCGTGTTTCGTCAAGGAAGCCGCATTGTTTGAACGAACCGTCTCAGCACACACGGTTGGCGGCATCCGATTCGGATTAGCCTGTCACAGTGATCGAAGCCAAAGGACTCCTCTGCTCAACAGTCTCCGCAATTGGCTTGCGCTGCACCAATTGCAGTTCCACCAACACACCACATATCCAGTGTAAACCTGAAGGAATAAGACCGGGACGTGTGCCAGTGGGGCCTTTGTGTCCGGCCGGCCAATGCTGGTTAGCCACTTGATTGGCTAATAAGGAAATGAAACTCTTATCTCTCGGAAACTAAACAGAGAGGCTGCAATGACGAGATCTACACTGAGAAGAAAGATTTTTGAAGTGTAATACAAGAAGCGTTGCAGTATAGGGGTGCAGGTTAGTGCATCCCAGAGAAGATAAGGATGAAAAGCAAAGTTCTCATTGGACTATGAAAAGCCAGGCAGACAATCCATCATACAATGCACCAGCAAAGCCGGAGAAGAGAATGGGTAGAAGACCACAGACACTCAGGTTTCTGAAAAGAAGAGCGGATTAATTGTCAATGACCACGATGTTGGCCGATGCAGTCATTAACATGTTAATGACACACACACACATATATACACACACACAACTTCAGGCGACGTAGTCGGATTGCGATTGTCTCGACTACCGACAGGGTGTTGCATTTAGCCTTTGGCGACAACGTAGCCGGGACCCAACAGATGATACGAAATGCTGTTTTCGTGTCTGTGTTGATCGCAATCGACCAAGTGACGCCGAATTGATGATTTGACTTGTTTTGTTGTCCCCGAGTTTAGCTCATTGGCACGGTGTTCACGGATTCCTTCAGGTAGACGCCTGGTGTTGCGACCTATGTATGCTGAAGCAAACGAAGTCAAAGAGGAGAACTGATCGAAAACAACCTGTCTGCTGAAACTTTCTTATTCATCACTATCGCAAACTTTTCCTCTTTGCGGCATAAATTATTAACCCAGTATAGTTGGCTACCGAGTTGTGGCATTACGAGAGTCAATACCTACGTGTCATTCAGTCGATAGACCGGAATCGGCTCGCTCACATTTGTCAGTGACCGTCGGTTCAGTTTTCCTACAGCAATCAATGCAAACGTAAAGTCTCACGTACCATTTCGAGATGATTGGTCATTCTAAAAAGTTTTGCCCGTGGGCTTGTAGACCATATATATCGTACATAAGAATCTTAACGTTCCCCAAACTGATTTGAGAACACAAGCGCTCATGATTTTCAGCCATACTTCGTAGATGACACTAAAACGATTTGCAGTGTTTCATCATTCACCAACAAAGTCTGTTTCACCTGAACTCAGGTGATTCCAGATGAAGTATGAAACACGTGTTCGGTCATTCCAGTTCCAAGTTGCATGAACTCAATTAGCATTGATTTCGGTATACAAATATCATTTTGATATTCTCATTAACTGTGAGCTCGTTCTTATTTTGATCGAGCTTAGTAATGATTGAATGGATTTATGACCAATCCGACTGTCAACTGAGGAGTTTTGTGAATGGACATGATCTGTGTGTATTTGAATCCGTGTATAAATACAACCGATATATCGTGAACCGTCAGAATTTCAGAAATGACCAGAATCGGTGCAATATCCTTCGTATTTTGTTTCGGGTTGGTCTGCGTTCAAGGTAAGAAAACCGTTGTCTGTGCAATCTACTGGGTTCATTTTTATGGCTGAACATCTGTGTACTTCAAATGCAATCAGTGTGCTCGGCGTTAGTCCTACGTGAGGATTAGCATAGAGTGACAACTAACCAATTCATTCTAATTCAGCAGTTCTAACAGGCTTCTGTGCGAAACGCAGAATTGACCCGGCAATGTCTACACATTCGTTAGTTCACTTCTGGGAAGTTAGTTGAACACAGTGTTGGAAGTTAGATATCACTGTTAACTGTGTGGATGTGGGACGGTGAACAACTTATGGATGGGATTCCTAACTGGTGAGCAACAGTGGAATGAATTGTCGTTAGTCTGTCACAGATTGTCTTTCTGTTGACATGTCTCAACGTGGTCTGTGCATCGAAACGTATGATAAACAACAAACACATTTCTTGGTCTCCATCCGCGTATCAGTTGACTCATTTCGCGCGGGCTGTTATGAGCGTGTTGCACATTACATTGATTCGTATGGCACTTGCTGTCACACACCATCTCAATATAACGCCCGTGGATTGAGGTGCACATGACCTAGTACGATGGACGTCTAGTTAAACTTGTCATAAATTGGTTGCATTGATTGCATCGACCGCCGTTCCCTACACTCCACTCAGTGTAGTGGGACTTGCAATACTCCCACAGGCCTGAGTGGCAAGAGGATCATCTAGACATTCACATGACTATAATCGATGAGGAGACGTGTGACCGATAACAAGTGACACTCAGTCTGTCAATTTTCATGGTTGGAGATTTCGGGAAACAATCCTCTGTTGGCATCAACTTATCGTCATTTTCATGGGTAATCTCTCCTGCTGTCTTGTCGGCAGTTTCATTCGGACATTCGTCTAGTTAGAATGCGTGAAAAGCCAGTGTGTTAAATTTTCTCATCTCCCATACGCAACCTGTACACCAACAATCGTCCTATATTGTTTCACATTAATTCGCATAGTTCCAACCCAGCTCAATTTGACAAGGCACTCGTACTTACAAGAGGCAAATAAGCATGCTCACAAATTGAGGCGAGGTTCAGAAGAAAACTGAACTGTATTCTCCATCTACGGTTTAATGGATTTGTTATGCGAATCACTTCGAGTACACGTCTACATGCAGGTTTCAGACTATTGTCGATTTCAGTGCATTGCATTGACGAATGATTCACTTGCCCATTCTCTTGCTTGGGCTGAGTGTGACACTAAACTCTCAATCTCAGTCACCCCGCGTATGCTCTGTGTGTAAGTGAATCACTAACACATCAACTGTCACCCTCTCTCGCATGTCTTGCATCCATCAAAGTTCATACGGTTTTGTTTCACATAGATCTACTTCCTTCCATTACGATTCAATTGGTAACCTGTTCACAAACACGCAACCAAATAACACTTTGCCAACTCATTCATCAATTCTTGACAAGGGAAACCCTGGAGCAATTTACGTGAGTTGGTCCTCATTGGACCCGAATCTGTAGTGTTTTCCGATTGGGCATCAACTAATCTCCGGCGATCACACTGATATACGAAACTAAGTAATCCCCCTGTTGTTGCGTTTCCAGCCTTCATTCTCAACAAGGGTGCTGGAGGATGTGAGGGTGAGTCAGCATGAAATGCATGGAAAACCAAGTAAGATTAACTGTCCGAGAGCAAAAGAGCCGAATGTTAGCCTTTTCGATTCAACTAATTCCTGTGTCGTCGGTACATCGGCGCATAATATTGGGTGCTGCATCATTAATTACTGGGAAGCATGCCGAATAACTATGCTTGCTACATTGGGATCTGAGATGTTGCAACTACCAACCACTGCAAAATATTCCTGTGTTTGTGAACGGTGTCCGGATAGGCACCAGCAACCTCGGTGAATATCATCAGACCAAGTTTGCGAGAAATGTTTACTTGTCAATAAAGTGCTCCTGGGACGGCAGATATCTTTAAGGTTGCGCGGAAGTGTTTGTTCGTAAGAAGTGTATTTTTCCAGAGTGAGCGCGAATCACTCACACGGAACCTTGAGATACGTTGATGCGACATAATGAGCAGGTTGATATTCCTTCACGAAAATAGTGAAATATTGCTTACACTCAAATTATTGTCTCACAAATATTACCTGTAATATCAGAATGTACTAAAATAATCTAAAATATGGCATGATATGGAGTGAACTACAGTTGTGGCCTGCTCATCCAGCTCTGTACACCCATGCAAGCATATGAGATAACACATCGGAGGAGACGGTGTATGCACATCCTTCTTTCGTCGGTCAACGGCTCTCAGTGCGGGATCCGTGAGCGCATCTGGTTCTCTCCAGTTGGTTGAACACGTGACGGCTTAACTGCGATGTGCTGTAGACGCACGGATGCTTGCTGTCTCAACTGTTGTTTGCAAGTACGCATGCACTTTTCAGTTCCTATGATTAGCCTGTTTAGTCGCATATTGAACACTCTGTATTAACAGGTGTCGCATAAATCGACCTGTAGTCTCGTTTATGGAACTGCTGTTTTGTAAACACACTGATCACTTTGCTCACATTTCAGTTTACTGTTACCAACGCACGAAGAACTGGGAAGAAATGGAGGGGTGTAGAAGTACGTTGAGAGCACTGAAACACTTCATGCCAACTTGATACACTCCAAGCGCATGATGAATTTGGCCTGAATTAATTTCGCAATTAGATGGGTCTGCTGATTTCGGTTTATCGACCATTCTGGTGAATGCACCATTTCACTCCTAGGTTGGTGTCAACGTCTCAAACATTTTGACGGTTGTATTCGTGAGTCACCAAAGCTTTTATGAGGTTTATTCCAACTTACCATTGCTTTCGTTATAGACGAAACGTGGCACTGAAGCCTCAGTGTGTACAGACGAAAAACATGCATTCTCGAGACCTGCCTTGTGACTAGGTGTGGTGGAAATAGTTATGCATGGCGTGCATTGCAGCTTACTCCATTTTGAAGAAGTATATATGTAACGCTCTTGTTTGTGCCGAACGCCCACAAAAGATTTGAAGTTATTTCACTAAGGAGACCAGCCATGAATATCTGCGTGATCACGAGTAAACATCCTCCCTAGTGTTTCACTATGAGAAAAGCGCGTTCACAACACAATTTTGCCTTATCAACTGTAAACGGATTTTCCATCTCATTTCTGCGAATCGTGATAGAATGGGGGGTAACTGTCTTCAAATTTTCAACCGATTCACCTTCAAGGTCGATGTCCATCCTCTGGTCACCATCCTCTTGCTTGTCCAGGTAATTCGTTCTCAGTGTGACTGATGGCATGAGACGATTCAGTTAGTTCAGGTTGGTGAATCTAGCCTGCTAACCGTATGTAGCGAGCGTGTCATGAATAAATCGTGTTGCTAACTTTAGATATCTTCATCTGCATATTGGTAATTAAGCGGAGTGCAATTTGCCTTCAGTTAAGCTGTCCAACCTTGACTCACTTGATGTACTAACGTGCGGAAACAAGATTTTGAGTTGTGTGTGTTGTAGCGCGTTCTAGTTTGACCACCTCGTTCCGGTGTCACAAGTGTCTGCAATGAACACTATATGTATCACTCATATACTTCCTTGGTTTATTTGTTATAGAGAAGTGCAGCCGTATAATTCAAAACAGCCAAGTGAACTTTGGACCGCAAAAGTGAGTGCTTTTATCCACTAACAGAAAGGCTGAAAAACCACTGTCGGAAATCCTAATGGGACAATTTAAACACCATTTAGTTTGAACCAGTTGCACAAACCTGTATTTGTCTTGTGAATATTCATCGACCTGTTAGCGAACTAACGTGGTTTCCAGCAAACATCGCAGTGAGAATTTTCAACGTATGTTTAGTGGGCAAGTGGATTATAATGTGTGCAATAAGCGTGCACATTTGCGCTCAGAGTTACTTGGCAGTGACACGAGAATATTTCAAAGGTAAACATGAGGATTAACGGTTAAATGCGATTTGTGTATTTGACATGTCAACATTGATATTCATGAGATAGAAGACCGGTTGCGTGGTACACCCCGTTCAGACATAGTTGGGAACCGTTAGCTGTAAATCCGCCCCACTCAGCACAATACAAACATGTTGCAAGAACTTTTGGTTGTCTTAGAAACCATGCTGATCTGTTATGAAATAACGGTTGTTGATTGAAACAAACACTGTAGTAACAAATTCGAATAGTTTTGAATTGTGCGTGTATTTTTTCGTAAGACACAATACTCGGATTCAGATGCAGTCTGGACTGTATGACAGTAAAACTAGAACATCTTGGAATTTCATGACGTAGTTGACTGTTTACAGAAATCGCCATAATTGAACTGCCGGAATAGACACTTGGTAGAATGTTCAACTGTTATGGCGTACGTATTACTTAGATGCATCTGAAAACGTTGGGCTACAATCCTGTCCTGTGTACGACGGGTAGTGTTCAACGCCAGAGTGATGAAATGCTCAAGAGAATGTGTGAAGAGTTATTTGACGTGAACAGCTGTGGATGAATGACTCGGAATTTGATTCGTCTATGGTGTGACATGAAATGGAAATCCAACTGGAAACATCTCGTTGAAATGATGTGTTTCCCCTTCAACACTTGCAGCAATTTCGGATTGGGGTGATTAACATGCCGCTGTGCATGACGCATCCAGCAATTATGGCTGCTTCACACAACCTCCGCTGCCGATTTTCTACCGTATTGTGCTGCAATCTAATATCAATACATTGGCATTTTCACAACCAAACCCTCCGTTCCTGTTCATTCCTGTTGAGTTGTGGATAACAATGGTGTTTCCACGGCTGTATCAGTTAGATCAGAACAGAACACGAAAAAGCGTGATTTTGAGATAGTAGAACCCCCAAGACAATAAGACACAAATTACTCACTCCACGTTCAAAATTGATTAGGGTAGTTGGATTTTTCATTCAATGTTGGGAAACCAGTGAACGGACCGGTTCTTAATAAATACCCGTAGATCAACTTAAAGATAGGAACTCATGCATTAGCTGAATCAGAATCGATCTCCAAATTGAGATCAATTATTCCACTGTTTGTTTGCATAACATTGCCTGAACGATGGTTCCGTCAACTGTGAATGGAACTTCGTGTTTTGACACGAGGTGGTGACACAATACTCATGAACAAAAATAGAGTGCACTTGCAAGCTGCATCAAATATAATCAGAGGTGACTAAATTTGTGGTCGAAATGACGGAATAAAAATGTCTGCTCTAGTGAGGCACCTATTCATAGTTGCACATGTTGGCGACCTAATTGACACAGACCTAACTTGATAGAACCTACTGAACAAGCCATCACTGGTCCAAATGACAATCTTTCTCAAAATGCTTTGAGAATTATCTGTGATACACACAGGTGTGTGCCGTTTCAAGACCAAAGAGACGAGGCGAGTTTGGAAGTTCAGCCTACCTGGCTTCATGTGTGAACCACAGTTGATCACACCGAACAATGCCACCGTCATAGTTTACGAGGGAAATTCGTACTAGTCCACATTCATCGTTAGGTCAATGTACTGCGTTTTCCCGTTCACAGTGTGATTGGTGTTACTTGACAAAGCAACGTCACAACTTGGTGCGTCCATACAACGTGCGTCTTACGTGACTTCTCATTTGTCGGTAATGCTGCATATTGAGACGGGTTCACGTTGTAGTTTGGTTGCAGCACTGGGGGGGGGAAGGTATCTAACCGGTGATGTAACATTTACAATATTTCTACGAGCCAACTGCATCGCAGTCGTCACTCGTCTATTGCATGTGTTTATCTCCCAACCCGAACACTTCGGTATCGTTTTTTGGATGACCAAGATACGACGCAGCGATCAGATTACAATCTCTCTCAGTCCGTATAGTTTGATGAGGGATTGTGGGTATCGAGGGTATACAGGAGGTTTGTTTGCGAGGTGTAGGCACCAGGATGTTTAATGTTTGAATCTGGACGTAGTTATTTTTAGTAGTCAAGTCCCTTCCCGTTCCCCTCTTTTTCCCTTCTCTCTTCCTATATAGGGTTTGATTATTCTTCTCGGTGGTGTGGCAGTTATACTTTAGTGTGAACCACTGATGTATTGCTGATGATGATGATGATGATGAGAAGATATTAGTGAATTAAAAAAGCATATGTATGATTGCAAAGCTGGAGGCATATTCGCGTTAAAACGTCAACATGTAAAAATGAGGCTTAATTAGTTTGTTAATCCTTGCTGCAAAGCGTTCAACCTGATTAAACGACCCTTCCTTGGCAAATTCTGCGTCTTTACTGTAGGCCTTTTGCCTGTTATGCAACTCAGTTCCTTCGTTGACACAGTTGACGAAATCCCGCCCACAATAGTTGAAGAAATCTGCTGGAAACACAGTTCCCTATAACCACTTCATCAGAGCAGAAAGAATATGTATATACATATTGCCATATGTTTACACTTCGTTTATTCTCATTAGTCACGAACGTGAAACATGCCAGTTATATGCATCATACGGATAATGACAAACAGGGACTAGACGCGCTCACAAACAAACCAAATGTTATGTAATCAAGGCCATAAGAACTCGATAGTTTGCCTCACCCAATTTCGTACTCATAAGGTCGGCTGGTAGGTTACGATAAGCATCGCATCGCAGAAAGCCGGCAACTTTTAGTTTCGACCACGCAACAGTAACTTGAATGAGTTTACTGGGTCAACTTCGGGACTTGTTGTCACAGTGTGTTTGGAAACCGGTGAGGTTGGATTTCCAGCAGTCAGTTCAACAATTTGAGGCTGGTGCGTTATCAGTTCCTTCAGCCGTCTCGGGATGAAACAGTGTTCTAACCAAACCACGCTTGCATGCAAAAGATGGAAAGCTGGAGGGCTGAATATACTGACCACCCGTATTGCATTGCGGTGAACAAATCGCTGAAGCACGTCATTCGTACGTCCAGTGATAGGTACATCCATAACTAATCATCTGTTGTCCGATCCAACTTCGTGAGGTATGAATGAGTTTGTGTGAGTATTATCATGGAGGTTAGGAACAAATGAAAACGAGCGACATCATTAAAAATTGAAATATCATCAACGCATAGTTTGTACGATGACGATTTGGTTATATAATCTGGGATTTCAGCTCAGTCATTCGTAAGAAGATATCTGCTAGCGCTCAGCATAGCGGATTACTCATTGGAACACCATCTATCTGTCTTCCGAAATCGAAACGAATGTTTCTTGTGCGAAATAAGATAAGATGTTTGAGGTATTCAAGTGGTACATCTTCATCACACTTCAGACTAGAGATGGAATCACATAGAAAATCAACAGTCTCGCGAGAGGGGACATTCGTAACGAGGGAATCAACATCCATGGACTACAATACTTCAGCACTCACCATAGTGTGTGGGGATTTTTCTAAACATTCGCCGTTGCATATATTGCACGTATCACCATCCACTAGGCTGACTGCAAAAGATTCTACGGTTGTTCAAACTGAGAAATATCGTTACGTCCAACCTTTCGACTTGTCACATCCTGTCCGCCCGAGGTGGAATAACAATTAATTACTCCCGCTGCTACTGTTCCACGATATGTTTAACGCTTTCAAGAACTTAACTTCAACAAGGATCTTCTCCCAGTCATTTCGTCGCATTGTGCACGCACTGACTTCAGCAATTCGGACGACTATTGTTACAAAATGGGAGGCAAGTTTGGACTGATCTGTTCACGGTAATCCGGAACTAATCACATGAGTTAGATCTTGTCGTTATCCTACTCAATCCACTGAAGAACAAGTTTTCTGACTTTCCTGAATTTAACATTCACATGTAAGGACCAGTGCATGTTGTGGAGTGAACTTAATCCCTAATGTTTAACTGATAACTATGAGAGTGGAGAACCTATGGATGGGTAACTCTACGTGATGATACTTGAATGGATCAGGAGGATTATCATTAACGGGCGAAAATGGAACACGCGCACAGTTGGATGTACTCGGAATCCTGTTACGATCATCTGATCGTTTGTTCAGTAGAGGAGCATCTCTTTCCAATTGCCCTAGACTACAGTTGTTAGAAAGAGACATTTCAATACAGCTTCACCTGCATTGTTGTACAAGTGCCAATATGACCCATTCAACCAAATTTAACCATGTGTATATTTCGGTATATGTGAGCGGCAGAGGTAAATGATCGAGTAGAACTTTCTTCGCGATTTACGTTTTTAAATGACTCGGAATTTACATTCTATAAATTTGAACACATTTCTCCTTAGTTTTGGCATTTCAAGTCACTAAACGCAGAACAGTGAATATGGCAACAGTGCTGTTTGCGATACACCGTAGTCAAATGACGGGTGAGTAAACGCCAATTTGTTGAAACTTGTGTACTGTGTTCAACCGGTAAGCTGACAATTCAATAGGTTAGTTAAGTTTGCTTTAAAACGGCAGCTTTGTACCAGTTGGCGAATGGTTGTTCGGATTAACCCACTGAAAGCACTATCATAAACCAAAAACACAGATAGGTGGCCTTTCATANCCAATACAGCTTCACCTGCATTGTTGTACAAGTGCCAATATGACCCATTCAACCAAATTTAACCATGTGTATATTTCGGTATATGTAAGCGGCAGAGGTAAATGATCGAGTAGAATTTTCTTCGCGATCTACGTTTTCAAATGACTCGGAATTTACATTCTACAAATTTGAGCACATTTCTCCTTAGTTTTGGCATTTCAAGTCACTAAGCGTAGAACAGTGAATATGGCAACAGTGCTGTTTGCGGTACACCGTAGTCAAATGACGAGTGAGTAAACGCCAATTTGTTGTAACTTATGTATTGTGTTCAACTGGTAAAACGACAATTCAACAGGTTAGTTAAGTTTGCCTTAAAGCGGCAGCTTTGTACCAGTTGACAAATCGTTGTTCTAATTCACCCACTGCAAGCACTATCATAAACCAAAAACACAGATAGGTGGCCTTTCATATTTCATTCAGTGTTGGTAGAATCAAATGGACACGATTATCTTAAACGCGAATTCGTGGCAGCGTGAGTGTATCGAGCACTTTCAAACTTCAAGAGACACATGGATGAGGCTGTACTTTGAAAGAACTCATTTAAGTGCTATATCTACTGATAGAGCCATTCAGTATTCGGCGACTTGTTGCCTGGGCGAAACGCTCGACAGATGATCCGCGCGATATTTGGAGGCAATGCGGGACAGCCCACCTGATAGACCGGTTTTGCTAATTCTCACTTCTAAGTTTCATTTTCTCAAGCTTTAAGTACATCAGTGTTTCGCATATTCCCAGTGCATGGTGTTATGTGGATGCGGCGCTTGAAAGCACCCCCCAATGAACAAGAATTTCGCGATTCAGTATTACAAGAGCAGGTGTCTGGACAATTTTTATTGAAAGTGATGACATGCGGCTGCTTCGGAAACTTCCTATCACCCCAGCCTCCCTATCACCCACTCAATTAGCAGAACCGCTCACAGCACTTTCCATTGTCTTTTGTCGACCGACCGTCTACCGAAAGCCAAACAACAGTCTACCATCAGATCTGCTTTTTAGGCTGGACGCAGACGGAGTCTGGTGAGTTATCGACCAACAGGTTTCGATGGTCTCCAAACGACAGGACGCTCACGAGGGCCACTCTCTAAGTTAAGTTAGCAGACCCCGGATATATTACCAAGGAACAACATGTCATCCGTGAGCGAAACTCATGCGTTACACATCTGCTGATTACTCGCGACATTTGGGTGATGGGCAGCAGATGTTATCCATCGCAGTCGTCACTCGTCCAATTGATATGTTTATCTCTCAACCCGAACACTTCTGTACCGTTTTTCGGGTGACCAGGATACGTCGTTCGTTTCGGTTGCGTTCATCTGGTCCAATTCCTTGACCTAAATGTTTATCTAGAGCTGTTCTCAATATTTCAAAAATTGACGCTCAGAAAAGTTCGAGTCTGTCATGCTTGTTGTTTTTACTGTAACGGGCCACCGACCTATCTGAATACAGATCTGTTAATCTTTGTTGAGTTACACCAATTGAAGTTTATAGTTACAATTTTCTAGCAATTTTGTACTGCTGTACACTTACCAGAGCACCCCTTGAATTATCTGCAGTATTTGGGTCTGTGATGACTGTTTTGTGCACGTTTGAAAGTTACGGAACAGGCTCACTGATTTGTTTATAAAAGCACTCCGCCTGACAAACCGGGCGACGTAGGCCTGATTAGGTACTACCGTTTTCTGTCACAGTCCAGAAATCAATGTATGTTGATTCCTACAAATAATCCGGAATGTTTTATCTTGTCACTACTGTTCTCGGTCTATGGCCTGGACCGAATGCACTGTGTGTTGCTCCTTCCAAGCAACTGTCTAATAAAAACTATCCAAATTAAGCGTCCAAATTCAATCGCCTCAAAATAGTCATCGTCTGAACGGTTTCTGAGACATCACATTTTAACATGGCCTGGTTGGTTTTCGAAGCTAACACAAAAGAGATTTTTTATGATACGTGTTACGCATGGCACACCATTGGTACTGCGTACCTGTCAAACATCCAAGCCATCATCTAGCACGGTTAAACTGTGGTTTCATTGTTGTTGCCGAACCAGCGAACCGCAACCCATCTAATAGTGCGCTCGTCAAGTCTGGTCATACTGTTTCTCTCGCTGGTCCGAATCCGGAGAAATTGCAACTCATTCATAGGTGACTGTGTTGTGAATTAACAAATCTACCATAGTAAGTATCAGCAATACGAAGATTACTGGGACCAGGCAAGAAAACTTCGGACAATTTTTTAACAAAAGTAAACGTGGTCTGATGTTCTGGCAGTAATTGTAACGGAACAAGTCAGGTGAAATCTAATTCCCCATACACCCGTTTTGAAGACGACTTCAAATCACTCCACAACACTGTTCTATGCACTCAAGATGCATCTGGGCTCACTCGCTCGTCCTACCTTTTATCAGCTATTCAATATTCAGAACAAGAAATGCATTATTTGTTTGCANTACTGGGACCAGGCAAGAAAACTTCGGACAATTTTTTAACAAAAGTAAACGTGGTCTGATGTTCTGGCAGTAATTGTAACGGAACAAGTCAGGTGAAATCTAATTCCCCATACACCCGTTTTGAAGACGACTTCAAATCACTCCACAACACTGTTTTATGCACTCAAGATGCATCTGGGCTCACTCGCTCGTCCTACCTTTTATCAGCTATTCAATATTCAGAACAAGAAATGCATTATTTGTTTGCAAATTCTGACGCGGAAAAAATGTAAGCGTGAGTGATGTTATTTTGAGATTTTGAAGGAGAAACATCTCTCCTCTTGTTCACCACAGTAAATGGGATGTTCATAATTCGGTGGTATGAACCGATGCGTTATATCTACGAGTGCAGTCCATGACTCTCTAGCGTGTTCATAAAAATTCCGTCTACTGACTATTCTAAAAGTGACCTCAAAGCGGTTCCACTTACTTGGTTGTCAGATCACCACTGAAACTTAGCTGTTTATGGAACGAATAGCACGGAATTTCTTATAATGGAGCAGTTGCAACGGGGGCGGCGTCATCATACCGATTAGTGTAGTCACACCTATGGTTAATCGTATCAGTCATTGGCAGATTATTAGTCGGTAGCGAGATACTTAGTAAGCACATGAATTCATCAGTCATCCGGATCACTTGTCGACTCGACATACTGGATGAGATCACTTGGGCTGTATAGGCGTATGCGTCGGCGTATTAGCTACAAATTTTCTGCTAGCTGTTTGACTGCCGCGTGAAGCAGCGAATTTCTCACGTCAAGTGAGGAGGATGGTTTTGATTGTCAATTCCAGGCCATTCCTATAGACCAAGGGGTTGATTACACACTAGTCCTTATGAGTCATATTGTATTGTATAATTCCTCGTTCGTTTTGGTATTTGAGATAAACTGCTATTTGCCGTTCTAACAGACTGGTTTTTATAGATCGTTTTTTGGTTCTTATGAAACCCGGTTTCGTCTGCAAAAGCGCAATCCTTTTTCCTCCATAAATTCCGCCTTACTCGACAACAATCTACTCGTGTTATTTCCTATCTTTTTATAAAGCTGTCCTTCCTGAGTGGCGTTCACAGTGGTTTTAGATTTAGCTGTATTAAAGGGCTTTCATGTACCCTGTTGACATGGTTGTGATCATAAANCTTTGGATTTGGCTGTATTAAAGAGCTTTCATGTACCCTATTGACATGGTTGTGATCATAACTCATGTTGATACGATCAAACCTGACCTGTCCTAAATTTGTTGTTCGTTTTGACAGTAACTGGCTAGTTTGATGGGAGAGATTATCAAACCTAGAGTTGGTTGTTGATTTCGTTTCATTTTAACTGTGTTGTAAAGAGTACTCAAGCTTTCGCAAGTGGAATTCCAGTAGAGTGAAATCCACATCAGGCTAGCAAGTAAACTCGATAANTAAACTCGATAAACAATGGTTTCATAGATTCCAAATTAGGGTCTCGGGTAGAGGAACTTTGGCAAATAAAAGCTAGAGAAATAGTTGTTTACTAATTTTGAAGATTGGTCTCAGTAGTACGGGACTATTTAAATCGTAGAGACTTGAAGACAACGTATTGGCCACGAACCGTAACATAGCGAAGATAATTATAAATTACTTCTACTTATCCGGATTCGCGATTTTCTGCCTGGAAACGCAGTTGACACTAAAGATGATTACAGACATGAACACACGTTTAGTAAAGATACATCGCCACATGCTTTGATCACACACTTTATGCTGCCAGTTTACCGCTCCATACCCGATTGGAATGCTTCTAATTTGTTCGCCACTCTCGTTGTAGACATTCTTGTAGTATGTTTTCATGTGCAAAACTTGTGTTGGTTTTATACCTATCTCGTCCAGACTATGGGAGTCATGATTACTACCCGCGTTTGGACTGCATACTACTCGCAATGATATTCGCGCTTTCACTCACACCTTCCGATTGTTCTGAAAACGTTCGCAAGTCAACTACATTGTCCTGTATGGCCCAAAAATATACTCAGGACGCGTGTGGATCCGATCACTGAGTCGTCTGTGGTGTTCATGGTTTTCTGTGGCGATTGCTTTATATTGCCCGTCCAGTTTTCGAAGTCCATGAACACCACTGATGCTGTTGCGTTGTGAGTCACATGCATCCGTATGCAAGCACCCCAACCTGAGCTGCGCCTTCTAGATCCGGCTGGCTGTAATGATTACCGTCTTCTCCATACGCAGCTCTGTTGTCCAATCCTTTGTGTAATTCTTATATTAGATAGAGAAGCGAGAACGGTGAGCCTTCCACATCAAACAAACTACGCTTGAATTGGCGCTGTTCTATCCCCTCGGTGAGTTCCATGTTTCTTCGCAGTTCTGGATCGGTTATCATCTACAAGTAACCTGAATGCAAGCCAGTCACTGGGAGTAACTCTGAACCCCGTAGCTCGACAACAGTATTCGGGACCGATGACGCCGAGAGGAACGTCCTGTTGTGTTTATTAACAGGATCAGCAAATGGGAATGAATATTCACTTCACCTCAGTCTGTCCTTTCTGCCTAGAAATTGTTCGGTAGCTAACAGGATATTTGTGTTGGTTGTAATTATCTGCTATTAATCGGATTGCATGTTTACGGTAGCTACAGAATCTGCACAAATGATCACCACTCGCCGATGGCTTCTGGAATTTGCTGATCACTGGTTGCACTATGGGCGATCACATCTCAATGCATTGCAAATTTCTATGTGAGTGTAGCGAACTCTTCCGCGGCTGGTTTGCTTCACACTCTCTGTTCAGTGTTTAGCTTTTCTCATTTCCAGTTAGTCGAAACCTCAGTGCTTTCAATGCACATTCGCTCCAGCAATGGCCTGAATGGTTTCCTTGGCTACTGTAAAATGAAACGAGGGTTACACGGTCACTGACATGCACGACACACGCGATGCAGTCGTCGACGCGTAAACTCCATCCGCCAATCGTTCAAACCACCCTCGGGTCNATGCAGTTGTCGACGCGTAAACTCCATCCGCCAATCGTTCAAACCACCCTCGGGCCTGAGTTACTTCATACTCCGCTCGATCAGAGGAACAACTCTACCCGTGTCTCTGCTAACAGCCAACTTATTGTAACCCATATCTGACACACATTTTTTCACAATCCACGGCAACGTGAGACAGCAGCGATGCCATTTGTACCTTCAACTGTACAGCTCTGGAAGAGGTACTCTCACACCCAACCCGTACTTCCTCCACAGATGGAGCATCCCCTAGGTCTACCGTGGTTGGTGTTTGTTTTGTCGGTGTGAAA
>QNGE01008070.1:0-19110 GCA_008508345.1 Paragonimus westermani
AGCCGAAGCCCTGACTTTTCACAGTTGGGTCTCATCTAAAGGCAAAATTTACATTTACATTACTGGTTGCAACCAATACCTCGAGACCAAGCATAGTTTTTGGCTCTATCTAGAGGTGCTGAAGGCTTAGCCGAGCACGGTTTGCACAAATACTGCCCAGCCAGCACAACAGCGATGCGGTTTGGTGCGCCACCGACCACTACTAATACTATTTGTTGTTTACTCCGAGAATGAACCACACATAACTGTACTCGAAGGCAGTGTATGCGGTGGAACCTGAGTAATTTGCAAAAATGTGAATCAAAGGAATTCCAGGCCAGCCGGCCCTCTAGTGTTGGAAACTGCATGGAGTACAACAACAGACAGCTAATACCTCCCACAGTAGTAACAAATGTGGATGACTCCAATCACTGGATGAAATTGGTTCGCATGGCGTGTTGAGGATAGAGAATAGAGAAACTGCCCTGTCAAAATCAAAGGCTATCCAGGGCAGCGGAGTGCCAACACGGTCTTGTCCCATGCATCGGCAATGAAAAATCTTTTATTCGTTATGAAATCGTTAGAACAGCGTCAACGGTCATCATCAATTTCCGCGCACAAATATGTCCTAGGGAGTGAAGATCTGATCACTGCCGGAAGACCACTACCGGTCAGCATACGAAAATATCTAGCCACCCAAATCGGAAGGGTGTTTTCTCTGTTTGTACCGCCACATCTTGAACACATACGGTGGCGTTAATGTGCGTCGTAACGAGGCCAAGTGAGTCTATTTTGATCATGTTCTTTAGAATTGCGCACCACCTGGAGAACAGCCACTCCCTCAGTGATGTCTACGAAATGGGAATGGCAGTAAATAAGTTCGGAATTCCCAGTCTGCTGAGAGTAGTTTTGGTGCGGATGTTACTCATTGCTTACTGCGTAACCATCTTCACGCAGGCGTGTTGTTGGAAACAAAAAGAATTGTATCCACAACTTTGCATCGTCTGTTTCTACCCCTTCACATGCAACTTCGGACGTAATCCATTTTTTTGATTGTCGGTATTTCCGAAGGTTAGTTTACAACACCTCTAGTGGTTTAAGTGCAGTTGTACAAAAATACGTATTTTGACTGAAAGGGGCCAAACGGAAGTAAACTCAGACGACAGAATATACCCCTGGAACGTGGATGGATGTACAGAGTCATCACCTTTATGTTTTCTTAAATTAAACTTAATGATGATGGTAACCATGAATGAAATGCTGTCTGGAGGCAGGGGGTTAGGTGCTTTTGGTGACACTACGGATGACTACAGTTTAAGAGATCCATTAACAATCCGATTTCTCTCAAACTTTTCCTGCTGGAAAGACCAGTATAGTTTATGATGGTATGTTATGCGTCCGCAGGGGAATCTCTGTACAGACCTTCAATTAGCCGCATCGTATTCAATGCTCGCATAAGCCAGTTAAAAAGCCTGCCACGTAAAGGATTTTTGTGACTGCGTAATAGCTTTTTTTAACTGCAATAATGGCATGTAAAGATCAGATAAGGATACATCAAAACTACTTGCAGAAGAGGTGGTAGACTAAGACTCAGTGAATTTGGACGGAAACGGTTCTAGCAGTCGACGAAGAAAGCAGTACCTATCGACACGTTCTTTTCTCAATCGTGTACAGGATCCATTTATTCTTAACAGTGACAAGCACATACCACTTATGAACGCTGGTAACTCGAAGGTCGAACAACGATCAGTAAAGGTCACCCAATCGATCGATAACTGAAGCATAACACAGTGGCACGATCAAGAAGACATCACCAATGGATCGACTGAAGAGCACTAAAGCTCCTTGCCTATTCTTCTGGCACGTATAAAATACGATCAGGATTGACAAACACTGGTCAGAATTTGGGAGGAAATTTTGGTACAGATCGATGTTGAAACGAATTAGGTTCAAAAACGATCCACCTGCTGAGGTGGCTTGTGAAGAGCACTTATGTGCACTAAAGTCAACCTAATACTAGTGAGACAATGAAAGGTTTGCTAGATGGTAGAAAGTTGGTCTCCGAAGAAATATGGGGACAAGAAGAAGGAGGGGACAGAGATAAACAGTAAGATAGAAACGTCAAGGGATATTATGGTGATCAAATCGCAATTACCCAGAAGATGGTAGATTGAAAATTATTTCCTCCTTCCTGAAAAGGTAATATTCTATTCGGAAAAGCTTTAAACCTCATACCATTTTGGCAACCCGAGAGACGCATTACCAGCTGTTTCGCAGAAACCTTCAACAAATACTGAGGGCTGTCTTGGTCAAACCCAGTCAGACAATAAGCAGAGATGTTAATCAGTACGCTACTGAAGAGTTCAGGGAGAAGTTACTATCTGAATCAAATGTACTGGACCAATTTTGTGTTCCACTCAGTAAGGAATGTCTGATTTTACAGAGGCATTGAACTAATCAAGAATGAAAATGAAGTGCGTTACTAGGAGCTCCGAAAAATGGGTGTACTCTTGCAACGTGAGGACAAAAATACATTCCGAATCATTCTAATTAAAAACGGCAGGTTCTATCTGACAGCATGTTTCTCACACACCGATGAGAAAGCAATTAACTGAACCTTCGTTCTCGGTCTGTGCAAAAAAATACGAAAGAGGCTTTTTGAATCTCTCAAAGGTCCGTGAAGCCTTTTCATAAGTGAACCGGGTGGAAGGATGGCCGTGAATTGTACATCCGTTGAAGGAGCACACGTACTGCTTAATCGGTTGGGGGCGTTATACACTACTGAGTACTTGAATGATTGACATGTAAGGGCAGCTTTTTAACTTCGACAAAAAGTCATAAACGTAAGGTTATTGAATCTCGTGAGTACTCAAAATGAATTCCAGATATATAACCACTTTACCTGGCCATGAATCTCCGTTAATGATGTGAATTAATAAGCGCTCATTCGTCCTTTCCAGATAGCGATTCATGTGCGTTTCTATGGAACGCACCACCCAAAATTACGGATAGGTTGTTACTCGCATTGTGACCATGGGACTCTTACGCAAACTATTTATCGGGTAACTACGGTGGTTTGAACTATGTAAGAGTGGTCGCGAATGTACTGATCTGCAGCCCAGAGTTGCAGAAGGAATAACATGGTGAGCGTGCCGAAGAAAATGCAATGTACTCAGACTCGTATATTATATAATAATACATACAACTGACATATGCAATGTAAATAAACGAACATTTTGATGCATTGATCTCATTTCTTTTCTGACCGTTAGAACTTGTGTACGCTGGCTCGGTTCGTGTTACTTCGACAGTAACCGAACTAGAATCTGAAATAAACCACGGAACAGAATGTTTATTTCACACTGTGTATGCTTAGTATTAATAAACCACGCACAATGTGATCAACGTTTCTTCCCACCCAGAATTACCAAGTGGTCATGGAGTAGCGCTTGAGGTGGACACGTTTAAAGTGCGGAACAATGTATGCTCAGGAGCATCAGTGGGCACAAATATTTATGAGGAATTAATTGGAAAATGTGTTTTGTTGTTTAAGCAAAAAGGTATTGAAACGAGTGCATTATCACATCGTACTGATAGATTAGAGTAAATCTATAGCAACCTTTAAAGTGAAGACAGTGGACAGAAATGAAAATCGTTCTAAATCAGATTGTGAACCACTGTGTACAATCAATTATTTAGGGCAGGAGGAGTACGTAGTACAAAAAACATGTCACGCAAATGTGAACACTCCCCAGTATTGTAAGTAATTCATCATCTTGAGTACCTTTGGTAGAACTAGGTATAGTTGATGCCTCCTGATGAACTGCGACGTGTTCCCGATTGTCAATGCGCTTACCACGTCTTTAAAAATTGTTATGGAAACATACGGTCCATAAGAGAAAGCATTAGACTTAAGTCATCCACCTGCAGTGTTTAGCACGGTTACAAAACTGCACTCACTGCCAACAGTAACTTGCCCGTGTGAGTATTTCACATCAACTTTCGAGGATATTTCGGACCAGCAAATCAGTTTCTTTGTCGCTTAAATTTCTGCTTCATCTGAAATAATGTGATGGTCACCACGCACTCCGGATGTTATGCCGTCACCTTTTGATGGCAACAAAATAGGAACGGCCTGTTTTCAGGATAAGACAAAATCCAGTATTTCCTTTATAGGTGACTCAGACGAGGCAGTACAGACAGGTTTAGTAATACTGAACAGACATATGCAACCTATAATAACAATCACTGTACCTGGTGCATCGAGGTTAAACAACCTAACATCAAAAGCATTTGAACACAGAGAAATTGCTCATGAGTTCTTGTCTTTATACCGAGAAAGCTCCAGCATATTAACGTGCACAGGACGACCACTTAGCTGACCGAAGTCAGTAACAAAAAGGACCTATTAGTGAACAAAATCTTTTTCATCAGTGACAGCTTGAAACTGCAAATGGGAAAAGCATGTTTGTTATAGGCTGTGGCAAAACTACGAGTGAAAATCCAGGCAACGGTAGAGTTCAATCTTTTCATACAATAGGCGCTTACGAAGGCTTAGCACCGCTGTTGTCGAAAACGGACTGAGACGTTTCAAATAGTCCACACAAACCCATCAACTGGAGTGATTATTTCACCTTTCCACGCACTGGGGGAAACTGAATATAAAAATTCGCTAACAGCGGCATCAGATTTAGTTTAAAACCCCAAACAGTAATCAAAAATGTAATTAGCTGAAGCCTAGTGCTATTTTGTAAACAGCAGGAATAACAGCAAGTGTGTCAACAGAGCTTTAATATAGTTAGAAGTGTACATAGAGTAATTACATATGTATTGGAGAAACGGTAACAAGGGGCTTCTCAGGTGTGGCTCATTTACGAATATTCTGAACCTCAAATGGATTCGAACCAGTGGCATTGAAGAAACACAACTGGGCAGTGTACAATTACAAGACGCAATCACCACAGTTATGCAGTTGCCCCATTCCAGGTTCTGAAGTGAAGATGCCTATGAACTATGCTGTTTACGAAGCTAATCTAAACAGGTCAACGCGTACGATTCGTGGTTAATGTAATGGTTGATGCGGTAGACGAGCATGTGATTAGAAAGCTGCGTGTTGAAGTGAAATGTGCAGCTTTTACAGCAAAATGTATGCTTACAAACATTAAAAACAGTTGCGACAAAGTTATGTAGCAATTTCATCTTACTATGGTGTACTCGAGCCACAGCGCTTTATCGAAATTAGCGGCCAAGTTGACGTCAAATACTTTGGGACCTAGACGCGTGTCACAACCCATTTGGCAGTGTCATTTTCCAGCGGCACTATTGGTGGTCTAGCCATTCAAAGAAGCCCATATATCTAATACTTCTTATCATAGTTATGACGTATACGGCACTATATTAAGACGTAGGGTAATCGGGTCACGGAGTCGCTGATCAAATAATGTTGGTCCAGGATAGTAGCGAGGATGGACTATGGTAACCTGAGGTGGAATACTAACTTTTTCTCGCCTACTATTCATACAGTAGTGTACACCATATTTTCATGAAGGATATTTAATCAAATTTAGCTCTCATCGTCATATTCACACTTCCTTCTGGAAAACGAGATATGGGGACAATAATTATTACCACAATACAGAACGGCAGTATGTTTTCCTTGTAGTCGCCGAGTCAACAAATGAATTTTTTGAGCATGCGGTGAATTCTTTGCTCTATCAAGAAATATTTCCGTCGGTTGTTCTGACTAATGTTTATACGAAGAAGTGAGAACAGCCAAACAGATTAGCGCGTAGATATGCGATAATTTGGTTCAGAAATTGAGGTCATCTGTCGTGCTCAGTTACTTCTGTGATGTACTAGAAATGCCCCGTACAATTTGATGAGACAGATACCACAACATTCAGCTCACAAGACCACTCGATTAGCTTGTATATTCATTGCACACTTTCAGTGAGAAGCGAATATGGGAACAATATTTTTTATTATCCCATCTGAAATGTGTGTATCAATACAGGGTAAAATTCAGCAGGAGAAAACAAATCAATCTCACGGAAAGCATATCTCTCAAGCTGTTGAGCACCGTCTGTTTCGTAAGAGTTAGCCGTCAACTGTCAGATTCCATTTGTATCAAACATGCCTGAAAATTGCTGCTCCGGCAGATAACCTCTCGTATAACTTGATAAACATTGAATGACACAGTGGATTAAAGGTGTAACTAAAACAAATTTGTCGATTTCTGAGCTTTCGGTGTGGTTTGTAATTCAGCTAGTTGAGCACTTGCTGCATCTTTGCATTTCGTTCCTAACACCAGTTACTTCACAGCCGAGTTACAAATTTCTCTCAGTCGAGTCTTTTTAATTTTATTAAAAATTTCTGTTCCAATCGTCCTCAAATGAGAACAGCTTGACGATACACTTTCTGACAGTTTCCCTTAACATCTAACAGATCTTCGTTCCAATCGGCCACGCATTTCCAATAAATTCGATCACATTGGAAGCCCGCGTGATAGATCGACTACACCTGGTCTGCTAAACCGGTTCGGTACATTGCACGTGGACCGAACAAACTGTAATACGGTTGAGAGTGACACTAGAGTGCTTTATGTCGTAAGCAAGTTAACAAATCGTTGTGCGGTAGGAAGGAAAAGTGGTCAGGGCAAGAACAAAACACGGTCGTCCATTATTCACTTCACTTACACAAACACAGGTGTGCTCAAATGTGACATATGATTCCATGATGTAACTACCAAATGATTGCTTAACTTGGCCTGTCCTGCTGCGGGGACAAATTACGTATTCCAGGAACGGGGTCAATGAATTGTTCCAACCACAAATCTCTTACTAGTGAATGCACGTGATGGATGTTTTCTGAATACCTATACACACAGATACACAAATATGTTCATTTTCTAGGGAGGTGGCAGCCTGATCATTACGTCGACGATAAATATGGTACACATGACGGCAGTGATGGGTACATTATTAATCCGGAAAAATTATTCATGGTCTACAGCACAAACTATTTCATTTGAATGTCACGCTGCTCTTTATACATTTTACATTTTATTTGTGAAAAACTCATTTACTGATATTAACTACAAGCGGTTGTTGCGTATAGTATGAGGCTTCCGGTAATGTAGCAGGGTTTCTGTATGATCACTCGCATCTATCGCATCACTGGTTGCCCTCTCGATACCGGCAACTAGTCAGACAGGATTTACAAGCCCTAATGTATGGATAGAATAAGGGAGAATTCGAAACTATTTTTAAAAGTTGGCTAACTCAGTAAGATTCAAACACTGTGTTCAGTTCAACTCTAGTCCATGTAAACGGTGAGAGTGACAGGAATTACTTGTGTAAAACTGACAAGATAAGAATCGTACTGGTGCGAACCAATATAAATTGGCTTCGGAGTGATCAGGTCAATCGTCGTGCACTAAACCAGTCGAGAAGATTTGAAGGATGATGTGTTGTAATCATTATGTTGTTTTGCGGAAAGAAAATCACCAAATTTGATTTCGAGTGGTAATCGGACCTAGTGGACGGTTCTTATCGTCATTTGAATTTCTTGGGAAGATCCATGGGAACAAGAAGGAACGTATGCAGCCGTGGTTAGGATACTCTCCTGATGGACAATGCTGATTATGTGAATAAATATGCAATTACACGGAGCTCTCTTTAGTATTTGTAACCAGCACCTGAGTGACGTCTCAGTGTAACATTCTTGTATTAGTTTTCAGGGCACTCTCACTGATGATAGGCTTGAAAAGCACCACTACGCTTGTTACATCAGAACACGTACTATATTTTGACATTGTGTTGATTATGATCACATAGTAAGCATTGCATTCAGATGAATTTTCCGGAAGTCCACAAATGTCACGCGATGACATCGCCTTGATTGAAAGGTTGTATTAAGATTTGCGCACAAAGCAACCGTTCAAGGCAGTAGTATACAGTTTTTAAGTGCATAAAATCATTAGAAATTTTGAATCAGCCATATTCTGTAACTTATTCATAGTTAGTAACAGATCGTAAATAAATTAATACTCATTAGTATTGATTTGCATTTGATCGCATTTATTTGGGTTCTATGACTTTTACAGTATTTGGAAACAATGTCGGCACTGCATTGTTTTTTATGGACGCCTCAGTTATGCAGTGCATCTCCTTTACTCGTTACTGCTTTTTAAATGATTGCCCGAGCTCACATGGTTCAAAGTTGTTCTCCCTATTCCTCAGAAAGTGTTTTTTAACATCAATTGGGAAAAGACCAGACCTGCGTAATGCTTGCACCACCCACCTGGTACCTTTGCTATTCCAAGTTCATTATTCAACTTTTACGGTTCTAAAATACATTTTCCACCATTATTTCAGTCGACTTCAGCGAACCAAAACCCTTCCTTCATTGCATTATGTAGTTTTCTAATAAACCTTATTTTGCTAGGGCGCTTTTGACCCAACATTGACAAGAGTGCTGTAGGGAAATTAGCTTACATGAAATTCGCTAATGCTTGTCATTCTCCCGCTTGTCTATCAGATTGCGGTGTCTTACATTTTCATAGATTATAAACCAAGAATATGGAGAAATCACTCACTGCAGAAGAGATTCTCGTAAGCAGACATGCTTGTCGATGGACCCTTTATCTCTCTCGATAAAGCCCCCATACTAAGAAGGTTCACTCATTAGTACCTTTGATCCACGAGCTTCAACAAATCAACGATTAAATCATATCAGCTATTTAACTGCCTGTGTTCACGGGATCTTGAGAAGTTCGGTTTGGAATCGCAGCCTGTAGAACTAGCGAATTGGATGACGCCGGAAAACACAAAGCTGACGAGCACACTTGACTGGTTTTCTGCACGATTTATAAACCACAACCATCTTAACACCATTTTCTGAATCGTAATGTCCTTCCTGTTGGTGCTCATATCAACGTGATGTGGCATCTAGAGAAACCGGCTGCTCTAGTGTTGATCTACTAGTCGAAAGTGTCTGGAGTTGTACAATATTTATTGTTAGCTAAAAGTGACCAAGACAGCAGGCAATCATTTTGGTGCACTGCAGTAAACCACAAGCAAATGGGCTGTGATTATTCTGCAAGTTTTCTTCCTTTAGATCGAATAGTACTCGAACACCGACCCTCTATCTCAATTACTTACCTTCAGAAGATGTATTGTTAATTGTCATAGCAAACTGAAAAATGGGATCCGTGCACAATGCACTACCTTTTGTGTGTAATACGTTATGGGAACGTTTCTCTCAGCCTCAACATGAAACTTGACCGTTTCATCATTTTGTAGATTGCTGTAAACTGAAGGTTTAGAAATTGTGCCCATTAGCATGCTGGATTTCTAAAGTTTCTGATATACCGTGATCCAAATGTATACTGTCTGTACAAATCCGAGTCATGTCTTCGGTTCTCTTCTGTGTTATCTTTTGTTCGATATAGGTCTCATCTATGTCCACCTATGAAGCCGCTCACCAACAATTGTGTTCGGTCCACTGAGTGTACTGTTAAAGGATCTGGTGGAAGTCTGCAAGCACTGTGTTTCTGAGTGTACTGCATCCCAGTGAAACGATAATCATTTAGTTTGCAAACCAGATTTTTAAACCAGGAATCGGTCCGGCGTCCGTTGAGATATAAGTTGAGGAGTAAGTGAACGAATTCGTTGATGAATATCCCCCTACTGAAAGAGCTGCTTGATCAGTACTGAATTCTTCAATCCTTTCACGTGGACATTTTTAAAGAAGCAAGTTTTGAGTTTGTCTCTACGCATTCAATATACAAGCAAAATGCACTTTAAGGTTTGGAAAGAACAGTCATCGGCGACATTTTGGGGACAACACATTTCGTTAACCTATGAAAGATTTATTGTTTAAGAGTGAAAAGCAGATACTTATCATTTTTAGTCGCCTATCTTTTGCTGTTCGTTGATAGAGGGCTTTCAACGAAGTCTTGTAAACCTTACCGTCAGGTTTTTGGGGCTTTTACTTTGAAAAATTGTCACGAATATGAAGGGGTCTACTTTAGGTGCTGTTTGAGTTGACAATTTGGTTTTGCCAGTTGGTTTGGGTGCACCCTATGTTGAATCACGTTCATTACAGATATGACGTAGTGTGCATGAGTGATTTTCCTATGCATTCCTAATACTTCGAGCATATTATAATCATAGCTTTTGAGCTCTGGCAGCTTTCTGGAACTCATTTCAGAGGTGAGCACTTGGATTCAATCCTGATAGAATTTACACTCAAAATCTAAGCAACTGCTCAATTAACGTGCACACGCACATCACAACGATCTAGGCACTTATCATAAGTTTAGTCTGCAACTGAAGGAACTGCCTCTCTTCGTCATCTTATAGTCACAGATTGTCCGAGCGCATAGTTGGTAACTTCACATGTGACATCACTGTAAGTTCGTGGTGAAGGTTAAATTGTTATCGCCTAATAACCCCTGTGGATGTATGTTCAGCATGCCACGATCTGACTGCGATTATCTGCTTGCTACACGCTACAGAAATTCGGATTCTACTTCACATCCAGCAGTATTCAATTGCTCCTTATTCAGAATGATAAATGCTTATTTGTAAAAAAACGGCGACAAGTAACGGCCTTGGAAACCTTCAAATTTAACAACAAACATTAAACCATTTCGCGGTAATGTGGACTGGAACGACTAAGCTCCACTACCCACAGCACAGTTGTCCGTAAAAACTAGTTGAATTTGAGAAATATGGTGTGCCCAGATTTTTCAACTCGAGCAGTGAACCACATTTCAATGATACGGACGTCTAACGTAAACATGAGATCCGACATATGTCAGCGATGCAGAGAGTGGCTAAAGATTACTTCCCAGTTGACATAAATGAAGTCCGAAACAGTTAGCTTCCGTCATATGTTTGAACATAACAGTGAGAAAAAAAGACGAATGAAAGCATTCGTACTGACACATCAGTACAAATTCCCAATAAAAAAAATCGGTTTTTGTATCAAACAGATCAGGAGGTAATTAATCAACCAGCGGATTGAAGATTGTCACAAATTTGGGGCGAGGATCAGGTTCACGAACAGAACTGACTTGGGACGATTGGTTTTCAGTGCTCGGATTGGAATGGCTTACCAAGATTGCGATTTTTACAAGTTGGATCACTAGTGTGGCCACTGGTCAGAACGTGCCTGGAGACTGATGGAACTGATTGTTTACGTTTCTCAGCAACATTGCCGTTCTCTGGTAATATGGAATTTTACTGTGATTCAGAAAGTTATTATTTATCACTCTGCGGATTAAACGTCTCTCGGCTCTATCTGTATGGTTCTCTCCGAATTTACATATAAATTGGTAAACACAATGATATATGGCACCGACAGGTTGGTCTTCTCGGGCTGCATGCGCTGGTAGCTTCTGAGTCGATGTGATTACACGGAGCCCAGCTGCATCAAGTGTTCCTTTAGGTAAATTTCTAAACCGCTGTTACATGTGCCATATGACGCAGTGATCCTTGATCGGCTGCCCTATGTAGATCCTTTTAGTCGATAATGAGCATTTCTTCGAACGGTGCCTTTTATCTACCGTGCCTTTCTATGAACAATTTGGTCGTAAGACAGGAGTGACCTAGTCCAGTTCTTCTGTAAGGCTGTCTTAATGAATGATTTGTCTCGCTGACATGAACAGTGTATTTAGCAGTGGTCTATGTGTTGACTGGACCAAGCGGATTTCCTGTAGACAGCTCTTCCAATCAAACAATGGAGATGTAATTGACAGATTAGCTAGGCCACTTAGATCTGAAGTACCCTTTCTCGATTTGGGAGCAGTAACTAACATTTAGAGTGAACGGTGTCGTTTTTGATCCACGTTTAATCAACCAAATCTCTTACTGGCTTGACAAGGATTTCTGTCACAGTCATATCCATATCGATAGCTGTGAACTGCCAATTACTCCATTTCACATCTAAATTCAATCTTTTGCAACCAGTCTTGTTTTTACGTCATTTCACTATTTTCCGAATAAACTTGCTGATCTTCATCTGACACGTTTTCAGTACCTGTGGTTTACAGCTACTTTTTCTATCTACAGAATCCCTCACCGACAGGACCTATTATTAGTGGCTCAGTTAAAGACTACCTCTCAAAATGGAGTATGGTTTCGAATATTCCTCTAATCTAAGCAACTGCAGACTTTTTCAGGATCACTTCCGTGGTGTAAGTGAATGACCTCCAGTAATTGTTGAAGAGTTGTAAACGAATATATCGAAGATGATGTTAGGCGCTTATTTTTGATGACAAATTCCCATAAAAATGAAAAGCAAAAAACGGCGGAGTGGTCTTAGATTGATCACCCGATTTCCAACTTTTTAAACGTTTGGGCATTGTTTTAACCTTATAATGGTTAACAGCTGGTCAACATCATTACTTATCCAACTGAAACTACGTAGAGCCACATATATATCATTCGCTAAATGTTACAGACATTTCTCACTAGTATGTTCCAATGATGTTCGTTGGTCGTAATATATTGTTCAGAAATTATCAAAAGTTAGCCTACCTCCGTTTTATCCGTGGATTAAATAGGTAGTTAAGTAACGATTCACTTCACCTTGTGAAACTAATCGATATCTGTTATACTGTTCAGCGTTGATAGTCGCTCAAATATTAGCACGACATTTCTCGAATTTTGTCAGCTCAAACGTCTTTTTGTTTCAGCTGGACTGTCTTTCCACTCGCTGACTACGTATTAATTCAAACTACTTCATTTTTCGTAATAAATTCGTCGGATGGCTTTATCCCCGTTTTCTCAAAATACCGCCTTGAAATGATCACCGAAATTGGGACCGACATATGTACTAAGTAATCCCTCAGAACGAAGATTATGCAAATTTATGTTCAATGATCGTCATTTCATTTATACTGCGTACGTTTTTTTCAACGAATGTAAAAGTATGACAGAGAGGGTTGATCGATCGCGCCTTCCAAGGTGGCTATTTTATCAGATAAATCACTGAGTTGCCCTTGATTCCATACTCACACAGTGGAGAAGATCCGTTGTGAGATGATTAATGCGTATGTTTTCTAAAATCCACTAAAACAAACTTGAACCAACATCACGCAGTCAGCGAGTATGAGGGGCTTATCAAAATCATGCAAAACAGTTAGACCATTCCGACAAACATTATCCCCGGACACTGTGATCTGGCACAGAAGAGCTCACAAGTTAGTGGATATCTTTAAACGTGCACTTAAACTGGTATTCTCTATGACGTTTGAAACTGTTTAGAGTTGGAAGCAGATTAACGAGACTATCCAGTAAGCAGATAGATGATGTATTCGGCCTTTGCTGACTCAGTTTATCAATGTACATGTGCGACATTTTGCCGTGTTTATGTACTTTTAACTACAGTCAAAATCCAACTTCATGTTTCGTTAAATTTACATAGCTGTATCATTTTTACTTTGACAAAATTGGAAAGTGTGAGCTATAGGAATATTGATTATACAGCTGCGGATAGCCCAATCGGTCCATTATTGGTGGATATGCTATTGAGAATGCCAGAAATGTAACTTCGTGAATGTACTTTTCATGTGTGACCTTGCAAACGTTATTTCGAATTTCAATGTTGAACATCGCAATTCTTCACCTTATAATGATCTTATCTACGTTCACCCAGGTCCCAGCTTATTTCCTAAGGTAGATTTTCGAATTTTTTGTAATTTTGAGACATTTTTAACACAGATATCAATAGGCAGGATTGTAACGACTTATTTGTTTCAAATCCATATTGGACGTACAGCTTTCCTGTTCATCTAGCGTTAAAACTACTGTTCGTAAAACAGGTGTTGGAGAGAACCCTGTTGCACAAACCCAGAAAGATATGCATACCACATGGACTGAAGAAAGAAGACAGACTTATTAGGAAGACGGTGGTTGATAAACAGCATCCGAAAGAAAACACCCAATGTGGCCCGTTGTAATAGGGAGAATTAAAAACGTTAATTCAGTTTGACACCTGCCAGAAACTGATATTCGCATCGCAGTGCACAATCTAAGCTGCCAGACTGCACTGTTCATCAATACTTAGGGGATTAGCCCTCCAGAGCAGCGATTCACGTTGAACCGACTAATCTGTTTCCAACTTAACTTGCTAACACAACTGCAGTTGCAACGACGCCTGTATAAGCAGACCATGTTCATGCTTACATCGGCATGCTAGAAAGCATATTACTATGTGACTATCAACTGTGATGATGTTAGCGAGATTGATAAATCCGGTTTCAACCACCACCACACATATCCGAGCAGCTGGTGACTTGGTTAACCCGGTCACATCGTTCACGACAGTGATAGGTAGTTACAACCGGAAGTTGTTATCATCAGGTGAGATCGCCCAGCTTTTGGTTTAAGGAAGACACCCAAACAATCAACCTCCTTACCTTGAAGACGAGTGCACAATTAGGGCGCGAAAGATTGCAACCATTTGGCTTGTCTGTCAACTTGTTACTGTTATGTGCAAATGCTTTGAAATTTGCTTGATCATACAGCAATGACAAATGAGATTGAGCTGGAACTTAGCGTTTGACATACCCTAATGTATGATAAATCGTGAGGCCAATAACTAGATATTCACTTACTTAGATTGAGCCAAACGAATAATCTTTGATGTTTTGAGCCAAACGATTTGTGGTGTCTGGAAATTGTTTCCAACGTCTGAATGAATTTACAATTCCGGGTAATGCAGGTGCCAGCTGACAGTCAGCCTACAGTTTGCGGAGCCGCCAATTGAAACAAGGTGTGTTAAAACCAGTAGATTGTAGCGATTAACGGCTTCTCGATCCTTTCAGAAGGTCTTTGCACATCGAATTATTTCGGAGTAAATAAACAAACAACATATGATTAGTTTGTATGTGGAAACTCATTGAAAGCCCCAACAATCCCCAGCTGATACTCTCCCTTTCCTCGAGAGATAGAACCAACCACTTTTCTCTGTTTGGCCAGGAAACTGTTAATCTTTCACCGCTTCAGTGAGTACGACTCGGCGGTCTACAGAATGGATGTCAGGACTTACACCGTGACACTTGGTCGCAGAATACGTGGCATGCATAATGTGGGTGAATCAAAATTCAAAACAGCCGCCCGCTGCTTCAGTTATGACCAGGTATTCAGACTACCTGAAAACGCGTCTATTTTTTCATATATACCAACAGGTTTTTCCAAATGATAATACAAGTTGACTAGCCAAATCCCCTGCCTTTGTGTGATGTACTTCGGTCTCAAGCAACAGTAGTTCCATAGACTGTTTATCTCTTAATTTCTGCAATACTTGTGTCAACGAGGTGCTGTTCCATTTGGTTACATGCTTACTATGAAAACGAGAAGAGGTTATGGACTGAAGGTTACTAAGCCAATGATGCGCTCTCCGTAATCGACGTTTGACCTTAGTTTGACGCATTTAATGGATGCCAAACCCGACAAACGTTTGATTCTGGTTATTCGTTATAGAATTCCGACAAATGAGCTAAAGCACGTAACAGAACTCTGTAAGTAAAAGCGTATGCCTGCGTTACCTGATTGCTTCCAATGACTTCCGTTGGAGCTGTCCCAACTATAATTCCACCGTGCCTGACGCGTGGCGTACCACGAACTGGTAAGAGTTTTGTGAACACAACACTGAGTTACATATTTAATTTAGGACCTTACAAAGTATGCTGCTTTGGATATGTTGACATGAATGTCGTGTACCAGCTGGAATGAATTAAGATTGTTTTGTGACTGTTTTGCTGAGCTAAGCTGTATACAGCTCATCATTCTGTCTGGGCAGGCACTTATTCCTTGGAGCAGCCGAGTCTTCCCTGTAACAGTTGGAAATTAGAAATGCGCAAGGATTGACTGATTGTGGACTGGCCGCTTGACTCTAAGATTAATTCTGAGCAAGGATGCTATAGCGAAAATAGTCCTGCATAATGCAATTGAAAATGCAACTAGTTGTAATGCCACTCTTCGACAGTCACTCTGCATAATGTAGAGTCATAAGATCAGGGGTGTGAGAAATACCAGCTTTAGGTGGAATCGAACCATTGACAGGAACAGCAATAACGGAAAACCTACTACCTGCCGATCTAAAAAGTCACGCCGGGAGCTCGAAGATTTCACATTTGCTCTTGGCTTCCCACCCATCTGACTGCCTCATTTGGAATACACCAAATGATTCAGGTGATTAATCTCTCAGACAGACTTTCACGGAAACGTTAAAAACATTCATCAGTGGTGCAACCTTAACGTTCAACGGTAGCGTTAGCTGCTCCTATGGCGAACCGAAAACTTACTTGAGCAGGCAACCCCTAGAATTATCTCTGGATTCCGTAGACCATTTTTGGTTGAACGGATAGCCGAGTGCACTTACATTAAACTGACTATTGTAGTCGCTTCACATGTGCGCTGGAAGCTGTGCAACTATTTGAATTAGGTCAATGAGGACTACGTCAGCTGCAAGCAGAAAGTGAGTTTTACTGAGAAAATAGGTACATAATCAGCCGTCGAACCCAGCCCTCTTCGAATTCTTCCAACAGTGACTTCACCAGGATTTGATTCTGAATTCACAGTGTTTTGAATCCGTCCGAAGTTCTAATGGAAAACGATACACAATGTGGTTGGCTTTTTATGTTTATATTTTGGTATATTTTAAAATCCTGGGTAATTTACAACTAATAACCAAAGGTTATCGGACACCAGATGTACGTAGCACTTTCATGAACCTGCCTGCGCTCGTTCTAAACTGGTAGTTTTAATGAGGAACACCGTACAGATCCAACAGAAATGAGACACGGCGAACTCTCATTCGGTACGTTTACATTATAAGCTGCTGAATATAATTTCAATTAATAGGGTCACCTGCTTACTCGCAACAACAAGCCCACACCATTCTTGTGAAACGACACATGAAAATGACAGTTCGAGGTTAGCTAATTTGATTGTCCTACGAGATAAACAGAACCGATTATTGACTGAGTATACAGCATAGTTTTAGTCGATGAATAAATTGTCCTATCTGTAGCCTAATTTAACCACTTGTTTAAAAAAGACGTAAATCATGTGACATTTCCTGGGCAATAGTTTCACTCTATACTCCTATAGGGACCTGTAATTAATTTTCGCACGGTGAGATTCGTACGTTAGGTGCTCAAACGGACGGTGGCGACAGTGAATACATGGTGACGGTTGCAAATCATTTCAAGCAATCAAAATATCAACAAGGGGCAAGATGCATTTCTGGATGAGTCGAAAAATCACAGAATATGTGTAAAACGTCCGTTTTGCTTGGAACTTCTGTATTTCAATCGAGGTTTCTGTACATAATCAGCTTTATTGCTAATGCATGTCCATCTATTTCTAGTCATTCATTGGAAATCCGTACGCTGAGACCTGTTTGTGACTCGTATGCCCTTCTACACTACAACTGCATAAAAAAATTGTGTAAGCGTTCACAGGCGGCAGTTAATTATTTTTTTCTTGCTTAGAGAGATTGATAACTCTTCGATCCATTGTGCTATATATAAGTTTGTGACGTTTTCCTGTAATTATTCCGAAATGGCTGGAATGATTGAAGTTTTCCATAGATCTAATTGAGTTTGTTTAGGAGAACCACATGGTTAACACTTGTTGCATTTTGAACAGTCTGCAGGAAAATGTTTTTTGAAGGGAAATATTCCAGCAACAATAAACTTAGTTGGTCGGCGATAGCTCTGCAAAAGATCTGCCCAAATGCTCACCTTAGACAAAAATAGTCTGTCTGGTTATTTTCACCGAATTATTTGAGTGCGCAACAATATACTTGTGAATTCATGACTGCATCATGATTAATTTGGTTCAATGTAATTGTGACCAATAAACGACGTGCAGCAGAATAACTCGCTTTAATGTTAGCCTGTGTAAACGTATCCATTTAGTTTAACTAATGAGCTAGTTCTGAAAATTATGGCTGGTACTCACTCGCTCCACATTGCACTACAATGAGGTTTCAGACCATTTCATAATCGAACATTATTTTACCAAGGTGTCGAAGTTGTAAGTTTTACACTTGTCTGACAAACCGTAAGCTACGCAATTGATCTCGTTCAAAAAATGTGTTGAGGCAACGAAATTAGAAAACCGAAAGTTGTAAACCGAGATCCTTCATTCTGGTCTACCAAGATGTTCGAAAATTCCGGTGCACAAACTGATCTGACAATGTTCTACGGGAGCCTGCGCTGCCGAATATCATGTTCTTAACATTTACTGGACCAATGATACAACGTAACCTGTACATTCCTGATCGACTGTGGTTACCTTTCAGATCGGCGGGAGTTTGATCGTTGTGCTTTGGAACAAGCAGTTAGCTCCCAAAGAATTCCAGAAAACCACACACATGTAACGTTTGCTTTAACTATGATCCCCCAGTCGTTTAAGGGCATGAGAACCCGGTTCAGTTGCGCATTCACGGGCTCTTAAAAAAGTAGTTATTCCCTTAGCTGGCCGATTACTGACAATCACAAGCAATTCGCATCAAATTAATCTAATGGACGCAACGAATAAAAATTCGTGGTAGTTTGGAAATTTGCAAACTTTGGGAGTGGCACAAATGTATATTTTTTAAAAATATATTCCACATGCAGTTTGCTTACCATGATGTCACAATTTCACGCACTTCTGTAGGTGTTCGGCTTCTTTGTTAACGAACAGTAGTTTAAGGGAACTTATTCTGTTCGCGATGTGGCTACACATACAATACGTCCATCTTCGATATTTTGATTTTTTTCCCGTGTATATTTAGTAGCTTTCATTCTTTGTAATGTATCGCGTAGTTTTTCTCTCACCCTCAGTCAACGCGTTCATCGTACTTGATTACGTGGGCCACAAGCAACGTTGCCAGATCGTAATTGTTGTGAATAAGCTCTAAAATCAGCGTGGAACAATGGCTGACGAATAGTCTCCACAACATAATCGAATGAATGATACGTTGCATTTGGCTGACAATAAAACCCCTTTTTCAGGACGCAAGCGAGTAGGCCCACCGCGCGTTTTTGTAAACTACATCTGGCTAATTACAACACAATAAATTTGAAAACACCGACTAGTGTGAGTCAGAAAAACGGTCAATATA
>QNGE01008071.1:0-17661 GCA_008508345.1 Paragonimus westermani
CACACGCTGCGCTCTATTGGGGAGTCCAAGTAAAGCCCTGCGGGAATCTCCCAGCATGCTCGTTACGTTAGAGATCACTGAGAGCGAAATTATCGGTCGATAGCTTGTTGGGTCATCTCTGCAGCCATGTTTAAAAGTAGAGGCGACCGTAAATTCCTTCCACGTCCTCAGTAATAGGCCGGTTATTGTTTGATTGGTGAGGGCTGTTAAAAGTTCAGGTCTACAGTCGACTAACTTTGTGTTTAACTTCGGTTTGCGAAGTCTTCTCAGTGTCATGTTTTTGTGGTTTACGACGTATGCTTGGGTTCTGCTCGATGGTTTGGCTCAGCCTTCACATTCATATTTTGCCGTTCACTACTAGGTGGTCTCGGATGCACCGTTCACAAGATGTTTTTTAAAACTCACCCTCATTTTTGTGATACCAAGACGCAGTTTAGCGAGACTTTTCATTCTGCTTTCCCTACCGGTGCACTTCGATCGTATCATTTACTTTTGTAGAGAAAAATCGACACAACCCCTTATCATGGCTACAATGGGCGCCTGCCACACAAAGCAGCTAAGTAACCGATTCATACCTGCATCTTGGAGCTGATCGAGTCCACGGATCATAATTAGGAGTTCAGCATAGAGCTGTTGGAGACAATATGTACCATCTCCCCCGGTGTACCAGAAGACCAGCTTTTGTTTTTATGCAACATTCGAAACTTTCTGCGCTGGTGGACACAAGGGCTCATCAGACGGTCTATTGGTCGTACACATACGCCCGCTGAAACTGCTGTGACTCAGCGTGTTTACAGCCGTAACTGATTGCGGGTGCCTTTGGTTTATTCACTGTCAGCTATAGGAAACTCATGAGGTAGACGCCGTGCTTTTGGACACTGTTCCGAACGATTGTGCCCGCCCATAAAACTGCCGTTTTCATTGGAACGTGGTGGACAGCCATTACTAATGTAGTTCACTGCTTCCCGTGCAGGCATTCACTTTAATCAAAATGTCTGCACGTCCCTCAGCATAAAAATCCAGCGTGGTGTTGAAGCAAATCCATCATCTACGACATCTAGTACCTCGCGCAGCCTTGACTACTGTGTTTTAGCTCCGACTGAATTACCTCACAAGGCAACGTTATGACATTTGAGTGCAGATGTAAGGTAAATTAGCCTCTGAGGGCAACCTTGGGCAATCAGCATTTGCTATTTTGGCAGCGTTTCCTGCCTGATTCGTTCTAACCACAGTCGTGACAGCTCGTACGGGGTGTGCGCACATTTCAGGTCAAATCGCTCGGTGCCATTGTTCCACAGTCCACGATTGATAGCACCTGGCTGTTGACAAACCTCCCAACGTTCGAAAGGTAACGCAGAACTGGGAACCAGCATGCATCAATGAGTGCAACTAGATTAGGTAAAAATGCAATATTTCCCTAACGGATTGCGTCACGACATTTTTTCCGTTCCCCAATAGCTGATAAAAAGTCCTTACTATGGCACCAGTTTGTGGTTAAAATGTTAACAAAAGCCGTGGTGACAAATTCGATTGGGCTCACTAATAGAGCCATATAACTAAAGAATGTCGTGCACCGCTTAGCTTTTTGAAAACTCGGCTGCAAAACATCACGTCGCAGTCCATAAACGGTGCGGTAAGTCTAAAACACAGCATGACGTGTCTCACTTTGTGGGAAAATTGTTGGGTCTCAGTCACTCCTTCATTATTTTGTCAATCTGTCCACACTCGCCAACAACACCCTGACCTGAGTACCCACTGTAAAAGAAGAATTAAGGTACACCAGTTTGATCTGTACGTCTTGTTCTACTTGGAAGGTGGCACCCTCTTATGGACAGTATGTGATCTACTACTCCAGAAAGCAGAATGCTACCGGTAACATTGTTGATTATGTATCCGGTTGTCCTCACCTCGGGTTTACAGTTATGCAGTTGCTGTTCTGTGAACGCAACGTCCAGCTGTAGTCCGCTTTGAATACCATCGAAATTGGCCGCTATGTGTTTGCGTCTCTGCGGATACCGCATTTAGATGTGGGAGTCATCGCTTTGCACTTGCATGTAGGGTTAGAATTCATGAGTAAAATAAGAGACACGGAAAGATAATGTAAATGGTTATTCGCCAAAATTGACCTCAACACTCGGCAGCCAGCCCATCACTTACACAGGATGACACAAGCGTACCCCACAGCAATCCGTGTTCGGCGCACTTTTAATTTTGTGTAGTGGTCGAATGTGCTCATTCTGACAAGCTGTTGGCATATTGCACGCGAGAAAGTGAGTTTTTGATCAACTAAACAATGAATGCTGTCCGGATGACCATATGCCCCTGGATAACACGCTGTTCTCACAAGCTACCAGTCTTCTTCAGATCGATCTCCTTCATGGGATCGTTCGAGAGCGCGTGCGTCTCTAAACCTACCGTTTTTTGCTAATTTTCGCTACATTTGTTCACCCTCCTCTCCTCTGTACGCCACTTACGGACAGTTTGTGCTTGGTCATCATAGTCACCGCCGCATGTTAAAAGTGCACCGAAAGACACACGTGTGGTGACCTTACATCGATTGCGTGGGCGTCGCTTATGGAACGTTATTTTATGCGTGTTTGATGAACTAACCATACCAGTCTGGTCGAATGTTGGAACACTCTCAATGGTCGATCGTTTACATTCTTTGTTTGCGTTTTCTGCTTGATCTGCGAATTTTGGGTTATGGGGGCTGTTTTACCCCTCCGTGTGTACGACCATAGCTCCCATCGACCGTGACCGTTTGAGGATTGGCTTTCACCCGTTCTGTAGTCAACATTAATCTGCGTATGCCGTTTCTAGTCACCGTTGTTTGTGCTTTCTGTGTAAACAACAAGGACAGCAGGGGCATTTTCGCGGTACCAACAAACCTATCGGGCACCAAAATTTTGCCCTGGTCGTGATCTTGGTGCTTCCTGTCTAAACTGTTTCAAGTTGTCGCGTGGACGAAGCCGGCAAATCAACGGAATTGTGATGGTTTAACTTTGGTCGTGTCATGTTTTCGTTTGACAGGGTGCAGATATTTCATTATGACCATGTGGAAATTTGTATGTGGACTCTGTCCCACCGGGTTGCGCCCACAGACATGCGTACATCGTACACCCAAACTTATCCGTGTAAGTCACGGTCATTTGAGCTATTCATTTGCGTGCTAAGTCGAACAAGGAATGCTGCTTGCCAATTACGTTACGTGTCCTCTACCAGCCCTTGATCAAGGAGGTATTGAAGTTTTAAAACTCATATAGTCCTGCTATGTCCACCTTTCAGCATAGTACTTTGAGTTGCCCGAGTGTAGTCCAAAGAAGACTTCACATTTCTTGAAGTATCTTTTGAAAATCAGATTTGGTGTAAGGTTATACACAAACTCGTTGATTCCGTTTCCCCAGAATAATGAAGCTCAATTCTATTGACAGCCGAATTCCTAGTGCTCGGTAGTCACATCGTTGTTTCAGTGAGCTTCTGTTGCAACTGTAGCATATTTAGAAAGTAAACGACTGATGTGAACAGTAAGATAGCAAGTACTCTTAAATGGAGGAGGCAAAACCGGTCGGGAAACGTCGAAGGTGAAGGATGAGATGCATACCTTTTGGACGATCCAATACTAAAATCTTGCATAAGTTGAGTTGTTACTAGAGCATAAAATTCACCCGCAACCCCTATCACATGTGGAAAAGGATAACTGAACTGTGCATGCGGCAACTTCAGGCCTACCAGGATCAGTTACATCTACCAATGGGTGAACGACAAAGTGACCATTCGGCAGTATCCATTGATTGGCGTAATGAATAGCCCCGTGCAACCAATCAATCCGGAAGTCGGATCAAAGTAAGCGAACAGAAGACAAATGAGACGTTTCCCAGGCAGACCAAACGAGCAATCGGTCAGTGAGAACGGACGTATTAGTTGTTCAGTAGGTTTGAGTGTTTTTTACAGACGCACCTGTGAGTTCCATGAGAGTAGACTACGATTGCAGGAGGGTCACAGCTCGGAACTGAATACAAGATTGAATCTTATAGAACATCTGAGCTAATTAAGTTAGAAGAATGTAATTTATTGAGTTGCAAAAACATGCTCAAAATAAGGGCTTTCAACGTAAAGCTGCTAAAACCACAACAGTGACTGTGAAAGTCAAGTACTACTATGGTTAGGCATCAGTTGGCCTAAAAATAGATGTTTACAAACTTGATAGATGAATATGCCAGAGATGGAACATGACCTGTAGTATGCGAATGAGAAAGTTTAATTTCTCTTGATATCTCAGACAATTATATTCAGTATTTGTTCTTTGAGCACTAAGGTAATAAATATGCACGACTTCCGAAGTACGTGTCCTGTACGTCAGATTAATTGCCTAACTACCATTTACTACTCATAAGTAACTAGGTACTTATAATTTAAATTCGGATGTGATCACGCCATTCGGCGATTCACAAATGCAAGAACAGAAATCGTCGGCTCTTTTTTCTATACATTTTAACTAGTTGCCCTTTTTTCGAAAGGCGGCTGGTGTCTGGTTGCAAAATGACTCATTTATCGAATCCTTACTTTTCCCATAATTAGCGCGTCAGGTTTGTTTATTTGGGGGAAGTCTACCTATAACAGATGAGTGATTCGAATGGACTAGAACCAGTGAGGTGGACCGCCTGTATCTACGTAGTTTATGAGCATACAGCCAAGCTACAAGACCATCCTTCATGCAAGCGATGCCATTCATATCTGGACCCGATCGATCTCCTATCCCACTGTCTTGTGGAACCCGTCAATTTTTCATTTACTCTATTTCAGTAAATTTAGCGGATACCTCCTTTAGTTGTTTGTGTTAACCCCATTACCCTCGGATAATTTAGGAGACTCCGCCTGACACCATAAGCGGAGTGAATAATCGTGTTCAGTAGTTTGTTTTTCGACCTTGTAGAGTGGTTTCACAATTCAGCTGGTAAGAACAAGCTAAATGAAGATATACAGCTCCTGTCACCGGTTTGTATCCAGTCGAAATTCAGGTTATTAACAGGCTGCAATTGTTGTCCCATGACGAATTCGTTTCATGAGTGAGCACTTGAACTGTGCTTCTGGATTCAAAGAAGAACGAAGTTTCTGTGATTCCCGAATTGTATCTCATATCAGCGATGATTCACTTAAGTAAACACTTTGTGTGATAGACATCGTTGCACTTGATATCATCAGCCTAAGAATAACGTTTCATCTTATCTGTCAGAAAACTGTTCCCCAAAATTGGTTTCTTTTGTCGTTCATATATGCTATACTCCCAAAGTCATCACGAGAAAATACATTTGGCGTAAGTTTGTTCGTTCTCAACCTTACGAGAAGCAAGATAACTGACACCTTCGGGTATGGTCAGTGAGAACTTTCAATTTGTTGTTGTCTGTAATGATGATGATCGTATTGTTCAGAAATTTTTCATCGTCCACAATAGACTGGCCAGCAGCCTCTCTGTTAAATAAATAATGAGTAAATATAAACCAGTCATCGATTCCGTAAAAGCGATATTCTATGGATAAAATACTACAGAGACCGACTTCTCATTATTAAGCTCCGTAAAACGATCATCACCATAACCCTTTTAATTCCGTTCGCTACCGCGTGCGGACGTTTTTGTGCTGGCTGGAGACTTGAACGGTCAGTTAGGCAGGCTAAGTGCTGACGAATATGACTTAAGTGGCCCACTTTCTCGCGGTACTCGTCGAACAGACAGTGGTGAAAGTTCGTCGCAGACCTGTGCTGATACCGGTCTGTTTCTGATGCGCACTCATTTTCGACGTTCTAGGCGTCAATGCACCATCTGAAGACCTCCATCGCAAAGTCAGTTTTAGACACAGATTGACCACATGACTGTCGGTTATCCAAGATTGAAAGTCAACCTGAAGCAACTAAGTGGATTCCAATCGTGCACTGTTATGTGCCAAGTTCGCTTTGCGTTTTGGTGTGAGGCCACCTCGCCGTCAACCACAAATTGACATCTAAACTAGCAAGGCCACTAGACACTTTACGCACCCAATTCTAGAATATTATTGATCCCTAAGGATAACCGAGAGTACAGTGAAGCACCGTCTTATCAGAGCAACATTCTGACCAGGATTTCATTCAAACCAAACGACTCCTGTTGGTATGAAACATAATTCTTTCAGGCAAGTGGCGTTGGCAAGATAATAAACAGTATCATCTAGTCAAACTGCAATATAAAGGGCTTTTAGGATAACACATTTGTATGTACTATGCATAACGTTCTACATAAAAACGCAAATAGTTTCTGGGTTCCTGTCAACATCTGTTCAAGCTAAAGTTAAACGTTTGTTTATACTGAACACTGAAAGGTTACAGACGCCTGGAGCGGGCGTTTACACAGTTTGTTTGTCAACATTGAAGTGATACCATTTTTCACTTGCGTGATCATGACAATCTGAACAGGTGATACTGTCCGCCAGATAAGCCACCTCGCGTTCTCCAATTGATTACCATGCGTTCTCTGCGGATTCTGTTTGCATCAACCGCCAACCCCCGTCACGGGCTGCTTGGCACGGCTGACTTGCCGCACTGTTGTTCTATTCAAAAAGCTGCTGGTACCACAGCCTAATCTATCGCAGAACATAACACACGCTGTGCAAAATACATCTTCGCAAGGTAAACACTCATGGTGACTGTGTTAGTAGTTGGCCCATTGATTAGTATTCGACTGGTCCACTGCTCCAGTTTGGAACTTACGTCTGCAGTTTTTATGCGCAAAACGGGTGCTGATTTTGTCCTTATCTTATTTATTCCAGGAGAGTAATTCTGCATCAGTATTCAGTTTACCTCCTCCTCACCGATGTTATGAGTTATGCATTGCATTGCGTCTGGCGATATGATCAATTAGTTTTATCAGCCACTGTCACATCTTTCTTTTCCCATTTTCCATTATCCAAGCCATACTAATCACTCAGTATCTCTATTGCATCTCGGTCAGAGCCTTTCTTAGTATGTTGTTTTCATAGGTTTCTATCAGAACTAATTTCTCTCGGGTTCCGTCACCTTAAATTTGCCTGGTTCCTTTGAAACACACTATTAAGTCTTTTGCCGCTATGACTTGTTCCAGTTTTCTTTCTTGCGATAATTCTCCCTCAGCGTTTTCCAATCCCTTATCTTCCTTTGGACAACAAATCGCTTTGGCCTCATTGACACACAATCGCAGCAAACATGTTTTGTTCTCTGTTGTGAAATATTTTTCATTCATTCTGGACGATTTTCCGTGACATTAACACGTTGGAACAACTTGCCCACTTCCAAGTGATTTTAAACTCTGTTGATATCAAAGAGATAGTTTTTTGAAAAATGTGTTCGAAATGTGCACTTCTAAACCTAACTGACTGACAGTATCCTACTTCTGAAGATGGATTTGTATTCGCTGACGTCCTCATGGTAGGATAGGGAGGGTTTTTGCACGATCACTACCCGCTGTCTCTAGTCAGCGCTTTCGAACGTGCTGAATCGTCTAGACCCATAAACCAAGACCTACATTCTTTCCTTATTTAACCTCATTCGTTGTTAATGTCTGACTTCAAGATGTCTGTATCTTCTCTCGTTGATTCTTTACGGTACCCAAGTTGCACTGCTTGCTTTGACACTGCATTTCAAATGAATGAGAAGGAGCCAAGTATGTGAGGATCAGCACGTCTGTAATCGCATCTCTGATTTCAACGAATGCGTCCCCTTATCCCCTAACATAGATAGTTTTTCACAATTATAAATTGATTTTCTAATCGAGGAATTTACGTCTACTAATATAGCTAGGAAACCACTCGTGTAATTGACCATGTAGCCTACCGATTGGTTTCACCCTCATTGGAAAGGGACATTTGCATCATCGCCCTGATTCTTCTTGGGTCGCTTTCTGATTCTTTTGATGTGAACGTATGTCCATGAAAATCAACTACTGAACCACAGTAGTTCCATATTACTAATGGATATAAAATTTTGTAAAGTTCCTGATCACGCACTGTCCCTGTTGCATTATAGATTAATTCATCGTCCACCACACAACTCAGTTCTGATATATTTACCTATATCTGTAAAACTGCTTTTGAAAGAACACTCGTTAATTTATATTCAACTTTTAGATACAGCTGACGATATCATTCAGAAGATATTCCGAAGGTTAATAAGGCACTGAAATCTTCTTGATATAGCAATTACTAAGTCGACCGTCTTACTGGCGATCATTAAGCTGGCTTACAGGTTCTTTCCTCTCTCTAAATACGNTAAGTCGACCGTCTTACTGGCGATCATTAAGCTGGCTTACATGTTCTTTCCTCTCTCTAAATACGTCCTTGATTGTTGGTGACACAGTGTTTTTGGCTTAGGTGCTCCATCATAACAGGCTCAATTTTAGCCGATCGACAAAAGAAGTGGACCCATAGTTTTTGATATATATATAACCATGTTTTAGCAACTTCCAGATTGTCAGTTACCTTCCTCCACAAAATCCACAATGGAGAAGTGTAGTGTACCTTTTAGATTGCAGAGTTTTGAACTTCAGCATGTGCAGATCCTCGTTCTGCCTGCATTCCGAACTGTTAGCGTCTTTTTTTCCTATATCACCATAGTACATGACTCTCTGAAAGAGCTGAGAACAAATGTCGGCGTTCCCGAAAAATGTATTCTGCCAAAGTTTATGCGCGTGTTAACACCAAATACCGACAAGTGTCGAGCGTCCGGAGTGGTTACCATCTTCGGTTGATTGTCTGTTTACCGCCGGTGGATCAGTACCGTTCTCCGTTCGGTCGGAACATGAGGCGGTGTTGTTGTACGGTCGATAAACCGTTCTGTGCACTTTGAGCGGTAGACTACTCTATCTTCTAAGCCGTTTTACAGCAGCTGTCAGTCTTCATCATGGTCTTCTAGGACTTTTCCTATGTCGGTGATTATTCCAAATATATCTCCGATCGGGCTGGTTATTTGTTTCAGCCGTCAGCTCATCAAACGCACTGCAAACTAGGAATCTTTGTGAAAAAACTTAGAACTTCGTCTGTTTTCACTAACCTTTTTATATCTTACTTTTCGTCAATTCTAACTGAACGCGAAACGACAGAATATCGCATCCGTTCTAATGACCTGACCGGTTCTTGGGTCCATGTGACTAAATTGCACTGGAAAGACAATGAAAGCAATTTTACAAACAATTGTCCACCTTCTGCAATTACACTTATGCACCAAATCGAATCGGTTACTGACTCGTTCGAAGTCTGGTTTACACATTATTGTTAGTATTAATAGTACTCAAGCCGACTACGGTAAAGTAAGACAAGGTTCCTAAACAGCCTCATTATACAAACGATCAAAGCAGTTGTTTATTTAAGCGAATTTGCTTAGTACTGAAGTTGTTTATGTCTGATAATCATTCAATGGTAACCTGTCGTATGTAAGCTTCATGACAGCTTGGATGTAAGCTTCCTGACGATAGTTTCGCACAGCCGTTTTTAATTATTCCCATACATCGAACCAAATACATTCAACTCCATCATCATATTGATAATCACAAACTGTGATGAAGAAAACCGCATCGTAATTGTTATCGCATACTTTACGTCGCTTACTGAACAGAATCGATAATGTTGAACGTTGGGTGGTCCGGAAAAAGCTGTACCGTAATATTATAAGACCGACAACTCATTATATAACGGACGATGGTTGTCTGATCTGAATTCTGTCACTGCAATAAGTTCAGAACTTTAACCTCTCTAATGAATAAATTCAAAACAATGAATCAGTAACAAGAACAACAGTATTTTTAACACTGGAATATGATAATTCAAGCACGCTGTACACAATCAAAACAGGTAAAGATAAGTTGTTAAACAATCTGGTCGAATCATATGATCACATTTCTAATCGTTAGGCTTTCCGTAATGTAGTGGGTGCAGATGAAAATAATCGTCTTCAATCCCTAGAAAAAGGGGTGTTTGAGTGGTATTCAAAAATACGAATTAGAAAAGTGCACATTTATTTGGGTCGCGTATGAAACCATTGTTTGTGAGTGACCTCATCGTACACAGGTGGAGGGAGTAAACTTAACTTACTTATCACCGTACATGATTGGTGGCACCCGTTTCCGCATCAGTTTTTCATGGTAAGCGGAACCAAAGTACGCCTGCGTGAAAATTTTACTAAAAGCGTCTTGTGCTGCATCGCTTGTGGCTCCACTCACATACCACATATCTAGTGGAAACCTGAAGGAATAAGATTTGGAGGAGGGTGAGTAGAGATCTTTATGGTCCAGATAGTTGATACTGTTTGGCTAATATGAAATTGAAATCTCCATCTCACGGAAACCATCAAAAGCCCTAACAGTAGGATCCTAATTAGAAAGGAGAACACTGGAAGTATAGGACAAGAGGCCATTTCATATGGGAGTATATGTTGGTACATTCCATACAGGATTTGAAAGACAAGGGAAATTTTAAATTTAAACTCAGATACTAAATAAAATTTCAATATATAATATCCGGGTGTTCACCGTGGAGTTAGAACAGGATAACAAAATCTCATCCCTAGATGTTGCGTTGCTTCGTCGACCAGAGGGACACTTCAAAGATCTATTCATACGAAAACGACATGGACGGGTCAATACACGCATTTTCACAGTTTTCCCCCGTTGAAGTGCAAAAGAAATTTGGTACGCTGTCTGCTGAACAGAGCGCAGAAGATCTGTACACCCGACACTCTCCAGGAGGAGGTAAGATATATTCGGAAACTCTCATTAGAAATGGATACCCTGAGAGGTCCATAGATAAAAATCTGCATTCCGGTACGAAGCTAGAACTCGTCCAGACAGCGCAGAAAAAGCCGATTTTCATCTGTCTCTCATATAGAGGAGAAGTTAATAGTGAAATAATTAGCCTCAGACTTTCAAACGCGGTCGAGATTGCCTACCCTGCAGCGAGACTTATCGTGTCGTTCGACACCTGCCCGGTACTGGTGCCACGCCTTAAGGATAGTTTGCCAAAGTTCTCTTCGTCTTTCTGTATTTACTCTCTCACCTGTTGTTGTCAAGCAGGTTACGTTGGGAGGACCACAAGGCGGCTATCGGAAAGGATTCGTGAACACCTACCGAAATAGCTTCGCAACGGTTCGCTAAAGCCCATTTCCAGTGCAAACGGCTCCCACCTAATCGACACTGGCCATCGAATAAATCCAGATGAAGCATTCCGATTAATCTACAAGGTTCGTCAAGCCGGCTTCAGAACTGTCAGAATGCGATTGTTATCAACCGCTGAGGCTATTGCTATCAGACTACACAACCCCTGCATGTGTGCCCAAAAACAATTCGTACAAACCCTCCACCTCCCCTGGCCAATCATTCCACATCCACTTGAAACTCGAACAAGCGTGAACCGCTTGACATTGATGAACGAATATCCCATGACAGGCTCGTATAACACCCGAACACATTCAACAACACCCCCACCCTCCCCCAGTAGACTGTGATCTGTACCATTTCTCTAATCTTAATGTTCCTGTTTAACTCGTCATAATTTCATATATAACCCGCACGTATTCTCATGTAGTTGTTAAAGCCCGATGAGAATCACCGAAAACAGTTTTGAGTAAGTTTGCTAACTTTCTTAATGTGACTAAAATGTTCTTTGAGGATTTTAATATAAATGCGCAGTCGTATAGATCGGCCTCTGCTGGTTTTGTCGTTGTCACAGAAGTGAAGTGATTAGTCTAGCTTATCAGCGTGCATACAATTCTAAGCAAAACCCTCCATGAAACTTTACAATGGTTACTACACTCATTTCTCTCCGGATTGTGGTGTGTAGTGATCGTGTGACTGCTCTACTAATATTGGCTGCACCTACACATTCTCGTTTGCTTGATCGGTTGCTTATGTCACTATGTATCTGTCATAATAGGTTTGATACGAACTCAGCATCACTGTTTTCAGCCACGCAACTCGTTGTATGTAATGGACTATTGTACTTTACTAATGACTTTCAATTATCATTCCAACCGTGTAAGCCATCACGCTTGTACCGTATAAACCATCGTAATAAGGAAAGGAGTGTTCGACAGTACCTACTTTGAAATGCACCGCTTAAACTGTCAGCAAGTGAACGTCAACCTATCTCGTTTATTACCTTCCTTTTGTTGGCAACTACCGTTGATCACAAACCAAACAGAAACCAACATTTCTAAGTATTCTATCAAAAAAATATACCACTCGTTTCTACAGCTTATTGTGTTCCGTTGGTTCGAAGCTGGCTTGATCCACAGTGTGACCGCTCCTCATGAACTGTGGTAACTGTTTTACGCACGGCACGAGGTCACGCGCCCACATTTCATCTCTGTTAAAGTCAACAAGGCTATGGTTATTAAGCTAGCCGCCTTGTAGCTCTCATGACTTGGATTTCACTCGTCGTGTGAGTTCACTTGAAATCGGGTAAAAATCTTACACTTGGCCACGTGTATCCAGTTGTATGACTTGACACAGTGCGTGTTCTGAGGTCAAATTTCCTACACTAGGTTCCATACACTGAACAAATGACCGGAAGTAAAACGGCTTTCTCGTTGACAGTACGAGACATTTCGAAACATCTTAACAAAACTGGATTTTACTTAAAACATGTTCGAGTTTAGTCCGCTTATCCTCCACTGCTTAGTACATCTACCCCCAGCACAATCAAAGGATCATCAACTCAACAGAAACCATTTTCGCGACAAACGGACGAAGTCTGTTGGGAAGCTGTAGGATACATTTGGTTTCAATATACTTTTCAGAAGACGAGTCTTCAAGAAACAGAAGGAATAACCCCCGTAAAATTGTTCGACCACCTCAGTCTGTGAGGATATAGCATCAAGCTGAAAAGATGACAAAAATTTAGCTGGTCGCGTTAACGTTAATGGTCCTGATAAACTCATACGCGTCACCGTCCAGTCAACACTGCAGTTGCCGGACCGCGTTGCGATTTGCCTGAGAGTGGACTCATCGTCACGTTCTGAGCAGCACATGGATACTACTTTATTTTCATCTGTTCTGAGCATATCAATTCACAAGGTGACTAGTTCGAAAACGGGAATATTTTTTTGTTCCGATAAACACAGCCTAGCGTACGAGGGTTTTAAAAAGGAGTCCTGGAAACTAGAGGTGTACCGCGATACGTGTAGACACCGAAGAGCTCAAAAATCCCAGCTTTACGTATAAGCCCATCGGCTCCATGTGATCTGTGTAGTGGAGGTCAGACGAAAGTTAATGATTAAACTATAGGAAAATGGACAGAACCAGTTTGTTGGTGAATACATTGCCGATTTTCGATGGATGGAAACGTACGCTCCTTGGACGCATAAATGGCACCCTTTCTTGCCTCTGGGATTGGAGAAAAATCCATATGTATGAGCCTGGTGCATGAAAACACGACTGATATCAGCTTTGAGAGAGAAAAATTCGCTCACTATAAGCACTGAGGATGGATATTCGTTGGTTCTGTGAGGGGTGCTTTCGATGCATGGGTTTCGTAAAGTGTCCTTACCAGATGGATGTAAAGACACTGATTCTTATGTTCGGAATTGGAACTATTCCTGATGCCTCGTATTTTTTCAACTCGATAAAAATCCATAATCTCCCCCATAGGACCACACCCCGAGTAATACTTGGTACTTCACAATAGGGCAGTACCACATCTTTAAGGGATTGTAATACAAGGGCTGTCCAGCCTGGAGTTCTGACCTCAATCCCACACAATTTGTGGGACTATTAGTTCACCAATTGCACAAAGGTAACAAATTGCACGACATGGAGTGAGCGTAAGGAAATTTGGGTTCCAAAGCAATATTGGCCTGCTGGTGGAAGTGTATTACTGATGTATTGACGCGCCGAACCGGACTGGCAGAAGCATACCATCCTAATGTTTCCCAAAATCACGGTGCAGAAGGTAGTGGTATATCTCTTTTGCTGTTCCTTTGAGCACAATTCAAGTTTTCTCAATTTCATTCACGTAATATGCATTCCACTGCTTTCTAATAAGATCTGCTTATCTGCCACAACAAATGAGGACTATCCACTTGCTTTTACGAAAGATGGACAGGGTAGCTGTATGGTTTTGTCGCAGTGTATTTACATGACGTCAGTTTCATTGGTTCAATAGATGCTGTATAACTTTGTACCCTTTAGGACCATGATCATTTGGGCTAATCCCACTGTTCAATTAATCGGCCTTTCCACCCTCATCGACCCTGTGTATTCTTGTCGTTGTTGTATATATTTTCACCTATCGTCATTCTTCTCCATCACCAATGTAAGCATGTGACTGACTTACTGCGGGGGGAACAGTGCTTCACAATTGGTCCATCAGTTAGGTCACATGTTTGATTCAGCCACTCTCATACCATTGGTGGCGAACCAAAGTGAACAGCAATCATAGGGAATGACACAAGATTGAGGCGAGTTAGCTCGTAAAATTTCCAGATCACAAACTACTAAGTTACGACGAATTCAAATGAATTGACTGTAAAGAGGACATCCTTACATGGCGTCATTACTGATCCTGTAGCACAGGAAACAACACTGGTACTGAGGGATAAGCTTTTGTCTTACTTTCATTAACCATTGCGCTCCCTCTTTCTCATACATGAAATCGATCGACCGGTTATGTCTGGTGTTCAGACTAGCAGACATTCATACGAACCCACAGGGTTTTGATAAACATCTTTGCAAACTGTTGACCTCCGACTCATGTAATTCAACGGGGTCAATATGGCTGTTTACCACTTTGCTGATAATCACTGGGACCAAGTGTCTTCAAAAACCCATTAGCCTAAACTGTAGTTCAAGCGTGAGTGGATGCCGCATTGCTCTTAATAGTTGGAGCAGTAATGTTTGATGGATACCTTGAGCTCTACTTTCTGGGGGCGCGCAAAAGACTATCTCAGTTCCATATTCAAATCCGGTTCCTGCAGACCTGTACTATCCGACAACACACTTGTTTCGGCCAGACATTCATGATTGACTAATCTGTTGGTCCGATAGTGAGGTTACAGATGAAACCAACAGGCAATCGAGAGAACTACAGGCTCGGGCAAAAATCAGTTTCATCAGGGGGGAAATATCTGTTTTGATTTCGTAATATTTCCCCAGCAACAGTGACGGTCGGGGAACTCAATGCCCATACAACAGTTTTTGAGCATTTTAACACCACAACACCTGGGGGATTCATGCACTGGGAACGGCGAAAGCTATCAAGCCCGCTTAATACACGTAATCCTCAAGAAGATACATCCTGCTTGGTTGCAAAGAATGTTACCGAAGTGCACTTCAATTTCTCATCGGACGGCGTAACATTCATAGCCGAAAAATTAGTTTATTATTCAAGACTTACTAAGAGATCAATGTAGTACCATCAAAGTTTGTTCTTTTTTTTCTGAGGAAAAGTCAGTGCCCAAGGCGACGAATCGACAGATGGCTCGTAGGTAGAACCACACAATATTTATAACTAAGTCGTAATCCGTTCAAAGAGCTTAGGGATATGTACGATTAGTTACGCTGTTGAATAAGCAGCGTTTACCGTGTGCACACTGGGCACGACAGTCGCATGACTCCCGTGTTCTGTTCGCAACACTTTACACACGCGCATTCTTCTCTGGTTATGTGTTTCCTATGTGGCTGGTTGTTAATGACTGCCCACTAATCATCAGTATATCCGCTGTACAGCTGGCTTAAATATCACTTACGAATTCAACAGAGTGGATACGTTACTCCGCGCAAGACTGGACAAACTCGAACACTGAAACATTTAAAAAACTGTCTTGAAATGGACAACGGTTTTGTCCTCTAGTGCTTTGAATTAACTGGTTCACATTTGCTGTAAATTACTTCACCGACTCCACCATACTAAGCTGTGTGACATAAACTTGCTCTGCTGATTGCATTCTGCCCCCTAAGATAACTGAATGAACAATCTAACACGCTAGGAGAGTGATCCAATCAGGGAGCAAACCTGAGCAAATCGTGCTAAGCCCCTGGGTAGCCCAGTTGTGGCTTTGCTAGTTTGATGTGAAAATCACTGATTCATACCTTAACTGACCAAACAGTGTTGAACTGAGCACCAGTAATTCGTACAGGATCCAGTCTGGATTTCCGCTGGCTTCACTCGCCTACCTCTGCTCATCTTACAGAGGCAGTAGGACCAGAGCCTGTGAGTGATGCAGGTCCGAATGCTCACTGATTCAGCGTCCCTCATAATTTAAACTTGTCCATTATATCTCTGGCAGTGGGTTCACATTGGTAATCTCCACTGTTATAAACTGCTATCAACTTTGGCCAACTGTTCCAGGCTATCAATTCAGCTATATCACTGTACATCTGGTCCCCCCCCCAAGAAAAAAAGCTCAGATGAATAAGGATAACACTTGAAGGTATTATTACGGGTGCCCTATTGTGTTAGAGGTCGTGGTAAAGTGACTTCGACCTTGAAAACAGATACGATCGCCAAATTTTGGAGGATGAGTGTGAATTGCTAATTATGATTTGAGTAGACGGTCTAACAAGACTTTTCAGAACAACATGAATCGAGTGACATTTTTTCGTGTATTACAGTTCCACTAGAGACAGTCAGATGTTATTCAAGTTTGGTAACACTAAATAACCAAAACAGTCCAAGTGTTTTCAACCAAGAAGTTCAAACTGTATTTCGTACCTTCTTTTGCACGAAACAGTCGTTTGTTCTGGCCTCAAAAATGGAACACGTCTACTCCTCCGAGTGATCACTACACCATGATCCAGGTTCACAAAGAAGCGTTCTGATTCATTTCTGGGCTGCTGAGCCTACCATCTTCAAGTCATTCACTTGGGCCGTCAGCATTTCATACGATACTTAAAACCGTTCAGTTGGATTAGAATTAGACAACATATTAGCCCAGAGGCAGAATTTAACAGTCACACAAAATATCCGTTCTCATTTGGTAGTGGCAACGCGCAACCTACAGGAATCCCCAGACGTACACAACAACAAATACTAAATAAAGATAGATTCCTCGTAATTCATCGGCTGAGTCGTTTATTGATTGATGTAATAAGGTTGATGCACATTCTTTGCTGGACCAAATACCGGTCTATACACAAACTGAGCTACTACCATATCACCCCTCTCTCATTCCAGCTTAGCCCCTCCCCTCGATCATGACTCACATAATCTGCACTCAGGGATTCACAACAATCTTACGTTTTCAAATGAAATCAACAATTGTGATGTCGATATCAAACAAGATACTGATTCACTGCACGGATTCAACACAGTCTCTGTATGACAATCCCTGCTGACTGTAGGTCGGTGCTCTAAGACAAACATGGCGATACCAAGTGGGTGACTCAAAAAAGTAAGTACGTATGACACTACATGTTCAACATATAAGGTATTTAAATTGTACTCAAACGCGCATATGGTAGCGAGAAGGCGTCCAGTAAAGCACAATCTTTATTGTCCAAATCGCCAGTCACATGCAACGCGCGCCCTCTCGTTTATGAGTCATAATTCCAACCCGCAACACCTCCCGGTTTCCGTTCACACGTCGTGAGCACTTCTGACCGGTTTACGTGTGTGATCGGTGCCTTCTATCGGGGGGTTTTCTGCCTGCCATTCCTCGTCTGTTTGTCCGATT
>QNGE01008072.1:0-19106 GCA_008508345.1 Paragonimus westermani
GGACAGACAGGTAGACTATGTCGATGCACTGAAAACACTGTGTCTTGCCGATCTTTGTATCAGGTAATTTAACATGAATGCGTCTCATTACCAATCAACGTCCGCAGGGACGGCGAGGGGACGGGTATCGCACGAACCGCGGTTAGCTTCTTCAATAGATGCAAAAATTAGTGTACGCGTTGCACCTTTTTCAATCGATCCGATTCGCCCAACTGCGTTAAATGCAGGTGAGACTAGAGCAAGACCCTGTCAAATGGCTCGCGGAAAGTTAGTTATCAAAACTGTACTCTGGATACTAATCATGAGTAACGAATAATCACACAATATATATGATATATAAAAATATGATTTCCCCCATCAAATCGTTTGTGAATGATAACAGGAGTAAACGTTTGATAAAATGAGATCATGATTCATAGTCAGTCAGATGTTGGAGAAATTGGGTACTCCTACCTGTACGTGTACTGACGAGAGTTTTAGAAGTAACGTCAAGGGTATTTCTCCTCGGGCTGACAGACAGGGATGGGTTTGATTGGGGGTTTAGATCCCTTTCGGATGAGATGCCTTTGGTCAACAGTCGAGGATGTGTACGATCTATAGGAATAGTGTCATGTCAAATGATCATGAAATATTCGTCATTTCGACGAATGGCCCTGTGCGGGTCATCATAAGCTGGTGTCAGTGGCCTCCGCGATGCGTCATTACGTACGAACTCGAAAGGGCGGGTGCTTACCTGCAATAGCGTTCGTTCCCGACGCTGACGCTCGCGTATCGATGTAAAACGAGACCCACCTACATCTTCCCGATATTGCCTTACATAGCCAGAAGACACGGATGCTGTGGGTGCATGATACACAAGTTCGTTCGGAAAGCTGAGCTTAGTTTCACAGACCACTCCTGTCGCAGTGCTGCTGATTTCCCCTCTAACGATAGAACGAATAACAAACAAAACTAGTAGAAGTAATTCAGTCCACCCGTGCCATTTTTCTGAGCTGATATTGACACCTTCACCAAGTGGTGGAAGCGTTCCGCTAATACATCTGAGCGGGGGTGATATGCCGTTGTGCATATGTGAACACAACACATAATTTGCGTCAGTTCAGGAAAGAGGCCGGATTGGAATTGGGTACCGTGATTCGTCAGTATGGTCTAAGGGGCGCTGACTTTTACGATCCGGTGTTCAACAATGTCTTGGCCACATTTTCCGCCGGAGTACTTTTAGTGAAGACGGCCGTCGGCCAACGACTGAGCCCATCAGCCGCGTTCGTCTGTGCGTGAAGTCATCTGAATGGGCAAGGGGCACAAAATAACAGCGTGCACATTACTAAAACGTCCATCGGAGGGGAGGGTGAAGACGTAACCGTGATGGTGTGCCTATGAATCTTGCTTCGCTGGCAGGATATTGCAGCGCGCAATCGAAAACAGCAGGCATGCACTGACTGACTTTTAAGCGTGTAACAGACCGCGATGCTGTGTCGTTGGGACCGCTCTCGGTTTATTTTGTGTACGTCACGTGCACAACTCACCGAGTCCCTGGCTTATGCTTCCTTGCGTCTTCTTCTTCTACAGAACTGCTGCTGGAGCCACTGATTTGGGAGAACGCTATTCTCTGGCGCCACCACGTTGCTCTAAATTTGGTTCACAAGCGTTGCGGACAGACAGAGTGGAAACTACCGGCTTGCGGGTTACAATATGCACTATCGAGTCCAGAGGAATAGGATTATTGTATTTGATGGACATAGGAAGCGGGCGAGAATAGGCTTAATAGTGGCGCGCTCACCTCTATGGGACGGTGAATGTGAACATTCGAGCATGCGACACCCGAGAGAGGTCCCAGTATGGGGACGTGGATGATCTGCAGATGCGTCACACGAAATACGTACGTCATTCTCAGTAAAGAAGACGGGAATTACTCTCAGCGATGAGTTTAGGAATTCTGAAGAGCACAGCTGTGAGAAACGCGCTCGGGCAAGCGTGGTCATTGTGCATACTGTATAGCCATACACAAAGGCACACCGCAATGGACGATTGTAAAATACGCCATCATATGAATGAAATAACAGACCAAACAAAAGAGTGAAAAATTTCCGTTTATGAAGGGGAGTTTAAGATCAAAACTACCGCTTTCAGGATAGATGTTTTGCATTTAGATTTGCCGGCGAACAAGAAAACATGTCCATAGTCAACACGTATAGGTGTCAATATACATGCCCGTTAGTAACAATCCAATCATCTTGGTACACCCTTACACCATACTTATTGATAGCTTGTTTGTCTGCGTTGTAAACCACCAGGCAAAAGCTGTGCATCCTAAAATTGTCTGGAAAAACCTCAACCTGTTCGCCTAATGACTGCATAATAACATTGAGTCGCAGTTTTTCCTTCTTCTCCCCTGAAAGACCACCAGGCGACCTCTCGGTATTGCCAAACATTGTTCTCATTCCATATACCGGCCGTACAGAAATAATTGACATTTAATTCCGGCAGTAATCGTATAACAGGGAAAGCTTATAATCGATCTCTTTTCGTGTAATTTGATAACAGCTGTTTGCTTATGGTATATAGTTCATCAATTAACACAATGCTAATAACGTCACAGAGAAGGTTATGCAAGAATATCACTTGTTCCATTGTTCGTCAAAGCTCACATAGTCAGTTTCACGTTCTCCCGTTCATCGCATGATTACGCTCTCCATTCTTGGTTTCACTGATATATCGCGAACGAGAAGACATTCCACCCCGCCGGGACACTTAAAATTCCGCAATAGTTGGGTATATCGCGAGCTCCACGAAATTATTAGGAATTTGAGCGAAGATTGACGTCCGGTCGAGAGGTCCATGCATCTCCCGCGAAAGTATATGCGTCCCCACCTCGTCCGCATCATGAAAAAAATTCCTCCACATTTTCTGGACTGTCTACATGGAACAATCATCAAATTCTTCGCCAATACACTCTCTCCATCCTCCAACCAACGAGAGTCGGTCTCCTCTCATACAAAAATAATGAGAAAACTAGTATAAGGTGAGTGTTACGGGAAGTTTCAGTAAAATGGTACAAGTGAAGATCCTAAATGCAATGTATGAAAATGTGCATTTCACGGATCCTAACATTATCGCACATAGTGTTTAAATGGTCCACCGCAAGTAAATCACTTTCGTACGGTAAGTCAGCATGGCGGTGAACAACGAGGACGTTTTCTAGAGAATATTCAAGGAGAATTATCAGAACTTTCGGGAGTACCAGGAGGACCTCAACAGATTACAACGGGGAACGTGTAGCAGTTTCTTCATCAATAGTTCGCAAACGGCAGCAATTGCCAAGAGACATGGGGGAATAGATTTGCCGCCAGGCTGCCCGTACGAAAGTGTCGTGTATAAGTGTGTATATGCAAATATCCTGACCCTTTCTGCTACCTTGGCGTGGTGGTCAGGCTTGCGTGCTGTTTAGATCCTGAGGGCTGTGCTGACTGTGACTTCGGTCCTTGCGGGTTCAACCTTGTCAGATTGGCCGATGGGGAGCAGCCAGACAAAAAGCAGAAGCGCGAGTGTCTGTGGACTTCTATCCATTCCTTTCTTCGGCTTTGTTGGTGCATTGTATGATGAATGGTCTGCCTGGCCTTTCATAGTTGAGCGAGAAATTTGCTTTTCATCCCCATCTTCTTCAGGATGCACTAAGATGCAATCCTATACTGCAACGTTTCTTGTATTACACTTCAAAAATCTTTCTTCCTAGTTTAGATCTCGTCATTGCAGCCTCTCTCTGTTTAGTTTCCGAGAGATAAGGGTTTCCTTTCCTTATTAGCCAATCAAGTGGCTAACCAGCATTGGCCGGCTGGACACAAAGGCCCCACTGGCACACCTCCCAGTCTTATTCCTTCGGGTTTACACTGGATATGTGGCGTGGTGGTGGAACTGCAATTGGTGCAGCGCAAGCCAATTGCAGTGATGGCTAAGCGCAGGCGTCCTTTGGCTTCGGTCACTGTGACAGGCTAATCCGAATCGGATGCCGCCAACCATATGCAAATATATATACATATATATACCCATTTTTGTCAAACTATACCTATACATCAGTAACCATATGTTTTCACATGTTCACAGGTATTTCCCCACACACCTTAGATATTTCTGGTATATTTAATCTACATATATATTTCACAACTGTCGTGTATATTACACTTGTGCCTGCTACAAGCGTACGGTTTGGGCAACCAATGAGAAAATTCGGCTTCAAGGTCACACGGTGTATTATTTAGCGGTTCAAATTATTTTTCCCGGGTATGAAAGGAAACCGGTTCCCCCAACCAATCCTTTTTGGCACGACCTTGAGTACTAGGCCAGTGAGCACCTTGTGGAGTCCCAATTGATGTAGCCAATCAATTATTTTATCGAATCGTGCAGACCCCAAGTACTATCGTCTCGGAACTATGTAGCTCGACGTTTTCCGCCTGAACTTGAATTTCCAAATTTCAACTTCAAATTTTAAATCCAGGACTTCGTGAAGGCCAGTGCCTGTTGAGGTCTTGATGCTTGACTGGTGTGATCCGGAGATTGACCAGACAGCGTTTTCTGTTGGTGTTCAGTGGTGGTCTAAGGGTAAGGACAGATGGGAAGGAGTATGAAAACCCGGCTGGTCTAGACAGCAGGAACCAATCAGACTTTGGTCAGTACAAAGTAGAAAATAGGTGGTTCCAACATTTTTCTAGCTCTTTTTTGAATATCCTTACGCTCGCGGCCTCGACGATCTGTGCAGGCAACTTGTTCCGCGAGTTGACTACCCTATTAGTGAAGAAGTTATATCTGACAGCCAATCGTGATCTTGTTTCCTTGACTGTGAACCTATGTTTTCTTAAATCTCCGTTCTGACGCAACTGGAACAAACCTGTCATGGGGCTTGTTCCAGCTTGGTGAGTAATTTTGTACATTTCAGTAAGGTCTCCTCTTGCCCGCCTACGTTCGAGCGAAAATAAGTTCAACATAGTTAGTCGGTCTTGGTAGCTTAGACCCTTCATACCCCATACCATACATGAGGCGAACTTCTGTACTTTTTCGAGGGCGACTATATCCCTTTTGAGATATGGTGCCCAAGCTTGGACACAATATTCCAAGTGGGGGCGAACTAAAGCCGAGTACAGTGGAATGAACACCGCTGGACAGCGGTTAGCGATCGCCGATTTCAGTCGATATAACGCCTGCCGCGCTTTTGTCGCGGATGCGGTACACTGAGCAGATGGAGTAAACGCACTGGTTACTTAGATACCCAAGTCTCTTGTTTGTTGCTTAGTTGTTAGTTCAACTACCTGTACATATGCACCCCTTAAGTACCTGGGCGTTGACCGAAGAGCTTTTGTGAGGATTCGACTCTTAAGGACGTCCAACGGTAGATCCCACTTTAATGTCCATTCGCAAATTTTCAGAATTTACCCTTGGAGAGCGGTCGAGTCCGACGAACCCCCGACCAGCTTTATATCGTCTGTATACAGATAACATGGGCAGACTAAGACGTTAGTCAGGTCGTTTATGTATACTAGGAGAAACAGAAGGGCGAGGATTGATTCCTGAGGAACTTCACTTAATGGAGAACCTCTGCCCAGCAGTACCTCTCTTACTGTCACCACATATGACCTTAGGAAGCCACGTTGAGGAGCTCTGAGGAATTTCTCTACACACGTCTGTTTTTGTCTGTTTCGTTGCTCTATTCACGTAGCCGACTCGTTGTACAATTTTCAAATTTGGTGTTCAAATGTGTATATGCTTGAAAATCTGTACGTTGATCACGTTCCCCGGAGCGTGTTTCTCATAAATGCGTCGAGAAATGTTCTATTATTATTATATTATACGTGCTTCCGAAATGATATCTCTGAAAATATCCGAAATTGGAATACAATTCTGAGTAGTTGCACTAGTTTAAATTTCACAACGTGATCACCGTAACGCGTAACCAAACTAGTTATCGCGGGCAGTGCTCGAATTTGAAGTGGTAACTTTTACACGGTTGTTCCGTTCATCTGTCTGACCGCTACGTCAACGTTGTGCACGAGAATCTCCAAACGACAGATTGTCCGCAAACAAGCAGGATACATGTATTTGAACATAACTCCCTTGTACTTTTGTATCTTTATCATTTTTTATATTCAAGTATCGCCGCGTGTTGCGTAATACATCTTCGGTTATATTATCTGCCCGCCCTTTTGGTTGTGTATTATAATTTTCCGACCCTGCCAATATACAAAATGTCGAAATCCGCAGAGAAATCTGAAGACCGACATTCTTCTATTCCTTCCACCTCCGGAGGCTTCGGTCACCTCATGCCAACGGACATCCTAGGCGGACTATCGACGAAACCCACAACAGCGGGTTACAGTTATCGATTCCACATCCCAATAAGTTCTCTGTGGAGAGACACCATTTCCGTTTGGAAGGCCAAGTACGGATCTATCTTCGTAACTTCCAAGCAGAGTCCCACAACAATTTTATTCTGCATTTGCTGAACGGATAGGCCTTTGGTAATGTTAATGGGGCAAAAGTTTTGGACATCTCCGTATCAGATGTAAATTTTACATAACTACGGCTACTACTGGACACCCCTAGCACCCGACTGTCTACCGACAACAGTTCCACGCTCGTAGACAGCTCGAGGGGTAAACCGTCCAGTCGTTTGCTCGCGAGATGCGGCACCTGGCCGAACGAGGATATGAGAAGCAGTCCTCAGAAGAGCTCCGGAAGCGGATTCTTGAACAGCTAGTGGAGGGGATCCGGCCAACGATCATAAAATGGGAGTTCCTACTTCATCCACTCGGCAACCTTGACTCCGCCGTGTGGTCGACCGAGGACCTCGAGCGGGTCGAGGCAGCCATTGGCCGACGAGCAAAATATTGCGTCGCGGCACGGGCGACCAGCCAGAGGAACAGCCCCAATTGCATAGAAGAAGCTTATATTGGTATCGGGGACGTAGCCACTCGCGGTATGGTGGCCGCGAACGGCGACCTTGGTGGAACAAGTCGCGTAGACCATGCGACATTACCTTCTGGGCAAATCGTCGAGCCTCCAAAAGTATCGATCAGACCGCCGGCAGCTACGTCAAAAGAGGTAAGCTCTACAGTCCAGTTTACGTTCTTTCCCTTACCGATTGTTACCAACCGCTGGCATAACTCACGGTCCAGATAATATTTATATATGGAATAGAACCGTTAGGTCTGGTGGATACCGGAGCGTCCTTAAGTGTAATCGACACACACAGTACGCAGACTCTCGTGCTACAAGCGGAAACACGGTGACCAAATGCCGACGGAGGGCAGAATCGATGTACCGGTCATAATAGCCGGATGCCATATAGAGCACAGTTTTGTGGTGAGCCCCAACCTCCAATTCTGTGTTATAGTGAGGATGAATCTTGTAAGCCATCTTAGGTGCACGCTCGATTTGCACAGCCTTAAGCTAAGGAACCCGTCCGGCGCCACTCATTTGACACCTGTGTCTAGAACTTCGTCAGAAACCGACTGCTCTTTTTGTCACTACGGTCTCTTGCGAAGTGAATCGACCAATTGGCCAGGTAATCCAGTCGAGTGGGGCCTCCAACAACTCGCGAAGTGCTCAGTGTTTGAAATCGATAATGAAAAGTCGGCCACGAGGGTTCGCGTGGGAGGGAGCAACGTTAGGTCTACAAGCATTTTGAAGTAAGGAATTAATACAGGGGATGCGCCACCAAGCAAGATACCCCCACGCAGGATACCTGCACATCTTTAGGATGAGATGCGTAAGATGGTTGACAACATGTTACAGTAGAACCTGATCCGGCCCTCAAAGTCTCCATGGAGTGCCCCAATAGTCCCAGAAAAAACGAAATTCGGCGAATTACGGTTATGCGTGGATTACATGAAGCTCAGTCGGGTGACAAAGAAAGACGAATTCCTGTTACCAATGATTCATGACCTGTTTGATGCCCTTGGAGGAGCCACGTATTTTAGTACGTTAGACTTGGCATCAGGCTATTAGCAGGTGAGGGTCGAAGTAAACGACGGTTTTAGTGTACGCACACACCATCAATCCATCCGCTGCTTACGAAACTTCAAAAACACAGACGGGCAGTTAACGTGATGGCAGGAGATCCTACAAAAACACGACTTTGCATGTGAACACACACCCGTAACGTTGTGCACAGCATTTTGTACAGCACAATTTTCATTGTTTTACACATTTTTTACCTTCCTCAAATTCACATGTACACTCGTATAAATCATATCCGTTGTTTCAGTTAACAAGAATACACACTTCCAAGGTCGCGAGCCCTGTGTTCTCTCTCTGCGTTCAGTGTCACGTGCGTACGGATTTCGGGAAAGTTAACGGCTAACTAAATCCGCATTCGTTTCAGCACATTTCCAAATTCATCGGTCCTTGGAATTAACTCCGTTGTGACTTCTGAATTTGCGTGGAACTATACGACAGATCGATTGGATACCTCATTCCTTGTGGGGGAACTCTAAAACGACGCACCTTAACAAACTACTGTGAGTCAGTTGTTCTCATTTTTTATCACTTTTTTGATTTTTTATTCACCTCTGAACTGTTTGTAGCGTTTAGATCCTCTACACAAAGTGATGAGTATTGAACCGTTCGCTGGCGATCCAAGTTCACACCGAGTTACGCGTAATCTGTTGATCCAGTAAATGCCTCTCAATATTCAACGACAGAGAGTCTATCCTCGAAACCGTTAACGAGAAGGCGCTCGTAATAACTGGATTTAATACGGTACTAATTGAATCAATGTACAAGAAAATTGTCTCTCACCTCGGATGTGAAAATCCTCAGAAATCAAAGAAAGTGCCCGAACAACAAATCAACAACCAGGCACAGATCAACAATGGTGGACAATAAAACGGGTTGAGCTTACTCAAACAAATGGTCATTGGTTTGGTCAGAGCGAAACGACTGTTCATGCATCGAGAAACGACTTGAATCATAAGTTACTCAAGGGAAAATATGGAAGAAAGATGTCTTATTTCGGTATTTGGAAGTTTACAGGGCTCGGACTAAATAGGGGTAAGGGAAACGGTCAAGGCAGGTTGTGTAAGAACAAGGAGGAATAATGTATCTCATTTGGGGAAGAGAGTAGAGCGTAGGGCCACCTTTCAACATCAATCAAACCTCAGCAATCTCAAAATAACGCAACAAACCTTGACAAAATCAACAATGAGCCCGAATTACTTCAATTTGCTTATTGTACATAAATATCTTTTTTGGTTCCGTTATCCCTAAGATCAGGACTCTCAGTGCGTTTGCAAAGATTTCTGATTTTGACGCTAGTTTGTTCTCCGAAAACGCTGATAATAATAAATTACCTGCGTTCGGTATATCCAACCCCCGCCTTTGGTACACTCAAGTAGAAGCATTTTTCTCGTTTTCGTAGGGTTACTTCCCAGGCCACCATTTTCTCTCACGTCGCTACACAGTTGCCCACTGACATCGCCTCCGTGGTAATTGATATACTCGACCACATGCCAAACGGTTCTCCGTATGATAAGCTGAAGGCTGCTATTTTAAAGCGTACCACGGCTTTGGATGAAGCCAAGCTGCAACAGTTGCTTTCTGGTGTCGAGTTAGGTGATCGCATCCCCTCTCAATTACTGCGCCACATGAGATCTCTGGTCGGCAATAACATCATAGGCGATCCCATCTTAAAGCATCTATGGACGAAATGCCTCCAGCTCAATACCTCCGTTATTTCGTCCGTACAAGACCCTGACACTTCACCAGAAAAGTTAACAGAAACGGCAGGCAAGTTCCGTGAATGTTTCTCTAAACATTCCACCAGCCATGTGCGTGATCCTTCCCCTCTCACTGACCCACAATAGGATACATTTGCTAACCTCTAACGCCAGGTCTATCAGCAGATGCTTACTGTGAATAACTTAGCTGGACGCCTTATGAAGGGCCGCAACTTCTCGCGCACCAGATCTCGCTCACGACCTCCCACTTCTAAATTGCAGGCCTCTGAAGTCTGTTATTACCACAAACGTTTCTGTGACAGCGCCCGCAAATGCATCCAGCCATGTGCACATGCCAGCCCACTCCCTAAAGGAAATGCGAATCAGGGAAACGACCTGGCCAGCAAGTAATGGCGATCGCTGTCACTGGCCAAATCAACAGTCGTCTCTTCTACGTCTACGACAACTCCACTGGACTCCGTTTTCTCATTGATAAAGAGGAATTTGCGGAAATGCTGCGGCTGGGAATCATTCGTCCTTCAAACAGTCTGTGGTCCTCGCCTTCACACATGGTCCCCAAGAGGACGGCGAGAGATTGGAGACCATGCGGCGACCAGCGAGCGCTGAACAACGCAACTGTGCTGGATCGCTGTCTCATTCCGCACAATCATGATTTCTCCATCGGTTTATCTGGAAAAACAATATTTTTCAAAATAGATTCAGTCGAAGCATATCACCGGATTCCTGTGGCCCCCGATGACATTGTCAGGACAGCGATCACAACTCCATTTGGTCTATCTGAATTCGTTCGTATGCCCTTTAGCCTCATGAACGCCGCACAAACATTTCAACGCTTGATCGACCAAGTCCTACGTGGACTGAACTTTTTGTTCGTCTACATCGATGATCTACCGGTCACCAGCAGCAACGAGCGGGAGCATATGTCTGACTTGAAGTCTGTCTTTGAGCGTTTAAACCACTGTGGCGTCACCACCAACACAACAAAATGCATATTCGGTGCCTCTTCTATTGACTTTCTCGTTTAATTACTCGACAAAACGGCATCAGGCCGCTACCGGAGAAAACCAACACCATTCCGGATTATCCATTGCCCCAATCCATAAAAAGCCTCTGTCGATTTTTGGCGATTGCCAATTACTATTGTCGCTTCATCCTCACTTGCTCCGACATGCTCAAACCGTTGACTGATTTGCTGCAAAATGACCCCAAAAAGTTCGTCTTCACTCCAGAAGCCACCACCGCTTTCAATTCCACTAAGACAGTCCTAGGAACTTCCTTCTCCCCGGATGCCCCAAACATGGTACTTGCGAGTGGGCTGCGAGCCAAGACAACCAAAAAGTCACTTTGTCTTTCGGCAACTTTGCCAGCCATGCTCAGCCCCGAGGTAGTGGTAGGCAAAACAAAGGCTCTAAAGTCCGACAACGCCCATCTGAAGGGCGTATCTTTCGACCGCTGCCGGCAAGAGAGAGCGAGACGCGAGCAGCAGACTAAGACTAAGCCACAAATCTTGGCAGCTACAACTGGAGACAAAAGTCGTAGTTTCTGCGCTTGAAGTAGCCCCTCAGACCCCATCGTCTGTTGAGGAAAGCGGAGGCACCGTCTGTGTGGTCGTTTTAATGACCAACCCCACAGGCACAAGCATTGAGGGTGCTCACACCACGCAAAAACCGTCTTCAGAGTTACCCACCCCGAAACCCACCAAACTGCCCAGAGGAAGACTCTACCTCCCAAGAGTTCGGACCGGAAGCAGCCTGCTAGGACCGTCTGCTACAACTCAAAAAGCATCAATTCGGCCCATCCCTATAAATATTTCTTTCAGTGGCCCCATAACACAGCGCTCTTTGAGGTCTTCCAAACCCCGCTCCCAGCAAACGAAGAAGTCAAATTTTACTTGAGTGAAAACTTCCAAACACCCTCCCAAGCAGCGGAATTTGACGGGAGCACAGAGTTTCCAGATGGTGGCACCCAGAATGCTGATTAAACGCCCCGTAGGGTCGCTGACGTACGCACAGGCGGTAATGTCGCGCCCACAGCCTCGAAGGAGAGCTGTCAAAACAAACCGGAAAAACAGACCTAGCCCAGCCCCACCACCCTCCCCAATTCTAGGCCTTCTTTCCCAGGCTCTTCCTCACACCATCTTTTATATTTTCTCGCTAAATCCAGCGAGGAAGTAGATTTCAGATGCATAAATACGAACTGTTTGAGTCTGTTTAATAAATTACCGTAAACCAGACACCCAATCTCACATGTTCGCCTTCACGGAGACCTGGCTTATGGGTGATGTCAGTGACAGTGAACTGAGTGTTCCGGGGTATTCAGTTTACCGGGCTGACTCTGTCCGAGGGAGAATGGGAGGTTCTGCGATGTTTCTTCAGCAGTGTCTCCCAACACCCACGGTTATTGGTGGCTTCCAGCCTTCTGACAAATGTGACGCTCTGTGGCTTCGACTACCACTGCGTGGCCAAGGCTCACTCCAAGTGAGGGTTATTTATCGTTCTCCTCCATCAGACGTCTCCGACGACGACACCCTTCTGGTAAGCCTGGAAAAATTCCTAGGCCTACAACGCTTTACCCATTTGCTTATTATGGGTGACTTTAATGCACCCAAGATAAACTGGGCATCGGTTTCTCACCGGGACTGTGAAAGCGGATTCTCGACTTTTTATCGACGCTGATACGTCGGAAGGCGTGGTCACAGCACGTCACCGCCCCGACGCGGCACCGTTTTAGTCAGATTCTCTCTCTGCGCGACTTAGTTATCACTAACGAGAGCCACCTGGTAGACAGAGTGATCATCAAGCCGCCACTTGGACACAGTGACCACACTCTGTTAGCCTTTGATCTTATCTGTTACTGATTACAATAACCAGCAAAAAGGTCTACAGTTCGAAACTTTACTCAGGCAGATATTAACGGCCTGAGAACCCACCTAGGTTCACTTCTTCTGGACTTGCACTCCGTGGACCAGAACCACCACACGTTTCATAGCGCAATTCAGGAAGCAGAGGACTTATTTATACCGCGCATTTTCTCATACCGGTCACCCCTTCCACGCTGGATACACCATCTTCTCGATAACCGTTCACATTTATTTGCGTTGCATAAGCTTACAGAAAACTCAGAGAACGTAAGCGCGTTTCACGTTGTCCGAAACAGGTGTAAGCGGGAAATCCGCAAACATACCAAACTCATACAAGAGAAGATCCTCATGAGAGCCCGCGGGAACAAAAACTTCTTATTTAAGCATATACGACGACTAAGAAAGAACAAACCTTCAGCTCCTTCTTTACGACTGCTCAACGGGGAGACTTCAGCTGACTCCCTAGTTGTGGCCGAGTTATTCGGGGTGTACTACTCGGCAGCCTACAACGTCGCATCTCCGAGCTGGCATCCTGTACTACCGTCGCAGAAGTTCAGGCAACCACTCGTGACCGCTGAGTTTTCTGTGCTGGACGTTGAAGATTTTACACTCAAGGTTAATTCATACAGTGCAATGGGTCCTGACATGATCCATCCCATAATACTCAAGAAAGCAGATGTTAGTTTGGCTGAAACTCATTGAGCTGTTTAGACAGACACTCCAGACTAGCATCCTCCCTAGCGCATAGAGATAGGCGACGGTAACACCCATATTTAAGGTGGGTGGCCGGCACTCTCCGGCTAGTTATCGGCCAATCAGCCTTACTTGCAATTCGTGCAAAATAATGGAGCGTCTACTAAAGCGCGCCATACTCAATCACTCCTTATCTAATAATCTTTTTTCTTCCACACGGCAGGGCTTCTTTCCTAATCGGTCATGCACAACAAACATGCTCATTTTCATGGATAATCTGACGGAGGCCAAAGACAATGGCCACATCTCTGATGCTATCTTCTTTGATTTCGCCAAGGCTTTTGACCATGTCCCACACGGCCCTTTGAAACACAGACTGGAAGCCTACGGTATTCAAGGAGAGGTTCTTCGCTGGATTGTCTCTTTTCTTGATGATAGAACGTTAAGAGTCAAGACCGGATCAGACCTTTCGTCCCCCTCTTTCACTTTTGCGGGAGTTCCCCAAGGGTCAATTTTAAGTCCTTTGTTATCCTTAATTTACATCAATGACCCTGCAAACAATATTTCCAGCAACGTCCTCTTATACTCAGACGACCTAAAAATCTGGAATGCCACTTATCTCAGTGCACTAAAAATTGATCTTGACGCGATCAAGCACTGGTCGGACGATCGAAGTCTCCCACTAAGTCACTCGGTGGAGATTCTGGCGATGCTTTCATGATCCGTAGCGCATTTAGCACAGTAGGTATCATGAAAATCGCTCTGAAGAGAGATCTGAGCATCTGGTTGTCATCTAACTTGTCCTTCACGCATCACAATGAGATGGCGGCATAAAAGGGATTTGCCGCTCTTGTGATGATTGAGCGCACTTTCCCTCGCATGGACAAGAAGGCTATTCAAACGCTTTATGGGATTTATATAAGACCGCTCCCAGAGTATACCAATCAGGTCGTGTATACCGGCCTGAAGAAAGACATATTAGCTGTTGAGCGTGTCCAGCGCGCGGCTACAAAGTTGGTCGCGGGCCTAAGTAATGTTACTCACAAATCTCGACTTGAAATTATTCACTTTTACCCACTTGAATTTCGAAGACTCAGCGGTAATTTAATACTCACACACTTCTTCATTAGAATAGGTCTTGTGGAACTGTTCTTCAGTGTAGCGAATAATGACGGCTGGCGAGGACATAATGGGAAGCTTCTCAAGCTTCGTCCTCGGACCTTTCTTAGGCAGCAGTTCTTTTCTTACAGGGTTATTAACTATTGGAACAGTCTTTCTTCTGAGGTCGTCAGCAGCGCTTCTAACGATCGTTTTGAAGCTTTGCTTGATTCTCGTTTATCTAAAATTGCACTAGGTGAATAACCGTACTCTGTTCTTGGTATTCACTGTAATCCTCAAGAACGGTGCTACATCCTTCTTCAATGATCGCTTTTCAGATCAACAGACGCCTACTGACACTGAGCAAGGAAAACCGACTGAATCCGGAAACCTCGAGCCGCTGCCTCGAGTCCGTGTATCAATCGCTGAATCGCTGAATCTGCCACATATATGGTCCTAGCAACCTGGTCGCAGATGCTTTATCTCGCGCACACATTCATCACTTATCAACATTCCCCATCGATTTAGAAGCCATAACGGCGGCAAAACAAAACGACGAAGAATTCAGTGAACTGTGCTCTCAGAATCTCTGAAATTCGTTCACTTACGCTCCTTCGCTGCGACTCTAAAATATACTGTGACGTCTCGACCGGTAAACCTCGACCTTATATCCCCTCTGATTGCTGGCGAAATATTTTCAGCCACCTCCACTCTATCTCCCATCCAAGCATCCGGTCCACCGTCAAGCTAATCATCGATCGTTTAATCTGGGCAATCATGTGCAAGGATATACGTGAATGGGCCGAGCATTGTGTATCATGCCAGCGAAGTATGGTACATCGTCACACCATCACCACACCTGGCACTTTCAGTGTAACTGATCCCCGCTTCAGACACTCCCACATTGATATTGTGGGCTCACTTCCACCTTCGAACGGCTTTACGCATTTGTTGACGTGCATTGATCGTTTCACACGATGACCGCAAGCGACGCCCATACGCGACATCTCGGCCGAGAACATCGCGCGGACGTTTGTGGAAACTTGGATATCCTCTTTTGGCGTGCCTAATCCCATCACTACCAACCGCAGTTCCCAGTTCACATCTACGCTGTTTCACGACCTGCAGCACTTACTCGGCTCCGAACACTCCCAAAAAATCGCCTATCACCCAGCATCAAACGGCCTAGTGGAACGTTCCCACTGTCAACTTAAAGCTGCCATCCTTGCTACGACATCTGGCTCAAACTGGTCAGAAAACCTACCACTCATTCTGCTTGGTATCCGTAACACTGTCAGAGAAGGCATCGGCTACACCCTGGCTGAGCTCGTCTTTGGCGGTACTTTACGCCTACCACGTGAAATGTTTACGGATGCTAGAACCACTGGCGACATAGGGCCAACGTCATACGTCACCCGTCTAAAATTACCCATGGGCAGGTTGAAGCCAACTCCAACGAGTACCGCCCCGAGGCAGACTCAAGTGCACGAAGACATTCTCACTTTTCCCTTCGTGTTTGTCGGAGCTGACGCACAAAAGAAGTCCTTCCAGCCACCTTATGAAGGCCCGTTTAGAGTGCTCAAACGCCAAGATAAGTATTTCATCCTCAGCCGTAACGGCACTCGCGATTCAGTATGCGTTGACCGCCTAAAAGTGGCCTATGTGGACCCTACAGACTTTCCTCCTCCTCTTCTGGCTGTGACTACCTCTAGGTCTACCGACCCAATCCATCTCACATCCACCACAACCACTTTCAGACACCACTACTGCCGATGATGACGTGCAGTTCTTTCATCTCCCTCCATCACAAACACGTTGTGGACGACCGCACAAACCACCTGTCGGTTTTGCGGACTGCTTCGAATAATATCAGTCATCTTGTGTTCAAGCGTTTCCATAGACTAACCAACGTTCAAGGGGGAGTTCCGTAGCGTTTTGCGCAGCATTTTGTACAGCACAATTTTCATTGTTTCTCACATTTTTTACCTTCTTCAAATTCACATGTACACTCTTTTAAATCATATCAGTTGATTCAATTAACAAAAATACACACTTCGAAGGTCGCGAGCCCTGTGTTCTCTCTCTGCGTTCAGTATCACGTGCCGTGGACTGAGGGGCCACGATCCTTCCCATGTACTCATGCACTTCTTGAAACCGATTATGCCTAAAAATCACACGTATGCTCACTTATGTTTAAAAAATTGTTTACCATCTTCTTATAAATGCATCACGTTGGCCTTTCTAACCGACTTTGCATTTTGAAGGAGCTTCTTATTGGAATAAGTACTCCCTTTCACGCAGACCCGCGATATGTACATTAATCATTAATCCCCGAAGACGTTACGTTTGCATTGTATTTCGGGCTAAATATCAGTGCAAGTTCCAAAGATGGCTATGTTACCACGTTCGTGAGTTACTTATTCGTTTGAATCGTATGTTCAATCTGTTTCCTCTTCAGTATTCCAGGTGGGAATCGGTCGACAAACTGTCCCTCTCGAAATCGATTGCACCTGAATTTTTCTTCCTTGCTCAAACAGCCAGGAATTTGGTTCAAATTTTCTCGCAGTCATGGTTTTCTTTGTCTATTGATGCATTGTGCATCAAAATTTGCATACGGCTACTATTATTCGTTATTGATTCGAATAATACTCCTTGCGTACCAAGCTATTGAGGTTACCTAGTGTCTTTTCTTCTTAAACTACTGAAAACCAACTGTTTTACATTGCACTTTTGCTTGTTCCTATCAACAGCGACACGTGTCAGTTCTAGCAGTGCTGAGACTCGGCAGACAGTGTCTGAGGCAGTAAACGTTTGCAGCCGGTACGGGTGTAGAGTGCCAATACAGAACAATATGCAGTGCTGCGAGCGCCAGCGGTGGTATCACTTCAAATGCACTGGCCCTTACAAACACCAATACAAACAGCATGCACCTTCATCCCGCAATTTTAACTGCATGAGCTTCAGGTTTGATGAAGGCCGAAGCTTTGCTGCTGACCGGTCACGCACGCACCACGAAAAATTAAGCTACTCAGATAACTCTCAACTGGTAATTTCAGACTCTAATTAGCTGTCCATATTCTATCTATTCCATGAGGAGTGGGATGGAGGAGTACCGACAGATTCTGTCTGAAGTGAAGTTGGCGCTGCAATATCTAAGTGAGCACATAGCGCTCGTCCACCATGATGATGCAGTCAATAAGATTGAAGTTGCCCTGTCAGCTGCGCACATAGAAAGGACTGTGGTAGACGAGAAACAGAAAGTTCTTACAGAAGGGAAGGTTGTTTTGTGGGGCTGTTTCCCCACAACATCCTCAACCAAGTTAGCCAAATCACTCTTAACACCTTCGTTTATCCGGACGTCACAAACCTCCTACTGGCTGGTAAGCTGCGCGCCGAAACAACCAAAATGTCATCTGGCTTCCTGGTAACCCTGCCAGCCATGCTGAGCCCCGAGAACATTGTGGAAAAAAACATTGGTCTCGAGGCCCACTGACGCTTAGCTGAATGGCATGTACTTCAGTCTCTGTTGACAACAAGGGGTGAGACGCGAACAGCGGACCAAGGCTAAGTCACAAGTCATGGCAGACTGAATGATCTAAATCTAGACTAACGTAGTAGTTCCTGCTCCCGAATTATTTGCCCAGATTCCCGTGCCTGAAGTAGAAAGCGGAGACGCCATTCTTGTAGTCACTCCAACGATTGATACCCCAACAGCAGACACGTGTTTGGAGCATTGAAACTGCACAAAAATCGGCTACCAAGTTGCTTGTCGCAAAACCCATCAAACGACCCAGCAGAAACTTCTTTCTCCGGAGAATTCGTGAACAAAGTAGCCTGCTGAGGCCACCTTATTAAACATTTATATCGGTGGCCTCATAACATGACGCACATTGCCTTCTTTAAAGCAGTGCACCCTGAAGAACGGGACGTTAACTTTTCCGCGGATGTAAGCTCATAAACACCGTATTGAAGGGCAGAATCCAACCGGGGGGCATAGGTCGCATGTTGCGACACTAGGAATGTCGGTCAAGCAACCTGGAGGGTGGTTGACATACGCACAAGCCGTGATGTCGCGCCCGCAGCCTCAGAGGATGGCCGACAGAAAAAGCAGTTTCTCACATCTTCGTTCCTCTTTTCTCGCAAAATCCAACGAAGTATGATCCGTTCTCTAAGTTACCGTGGAATCAGACAGTTAATCCATGACACCCAACCCCACATGTGCGTTTTCACAGAGACCCTCCTTACGGGTAACATCGGTGACGGTGAACTGAGTGTCCCCGGGTATCCAGTTTACCTAGTTGACTTCGCCCGAAGTGGGACGGAGGGTTTTGCAGTTTTCCTTCAGCGGTACCTCCCGACACCCAAGGCTACCGGTAGCTTTCAGTCCTCTGATAAATGTGACGCTGGGCGGTTTCAGCTAACATTGCGTGGCCGAGACTCACTCCTAGTGGACGTCATCGTTCTGTTCCGTTTGACATCTCTGACGACGACTTTTCTCGCAAACCTGAACGATTTCCTAGGATTACAACGATCCACTTAATTGCTTATTACGGGTGACTTTGATGAATCCAAGGCAAACCGGGCATCGGTTTCTCACCAGAACTGTGAAAGGAGATTCTCGGCTTCATTAGCGATCATCAATCCATCAGTTGGACAGAGTGTCTACTCTCTGCTGACCCTTGATCTTCTCGGTTACCGGTTACGGCAACCAGCCAAAAAGTCCAGGGTTC
>QNGE01008073.1:0-19105 GCA_008508345.1 Paragonimus westermani
AGCTACCAAGAGGTTACTGGGACTCCTTGTGACGTTACCCGCCAAGAATAGCACGGAGAAAGTACTGGAAAGCGGTTGAACTAAAGAAAAAGCACGTCGACCTCAGTGGAGTCTCTCTAGGTCGCTCACTGCATGAGCGGTAGAAGCGCTCTCAGATTGCTAGATCAAGTTTATACATCAAGACTGACCCCAAACTCCGGGCTAGCGTTAAGGTGCTTATCCCTGCTGTCAATAGGGGACCGGTTTCCTCGGACGAACCACCCCAAGCAAACACTAAAAGGGCCACTGCCCCTATCTCATTGGAAAGTCAAGCGCCTGTGGATATGCAGAGGGCCGATAAAACAGATCCCATAGGTGTTAAGGACCATCTCTCTTCTAGACCCTAATCATCTCACAATAAAGGCCGTTAAAAAATATTTTATTCCTAAGCTTCACAGCCAAACGAGTCTGCTGAGACCCCCTGCATCAAAAAGGGCCCAAACATGTATCATTCCGGGGGCTCTCTCCCCGGCTGCACCAGGACCATTTCGTCCTATACTCTCTTCTCATCTACAACTTTCTCTAAATTTTCGAGGGTGCGAAAACGCAAATCACCCTCCAAAAGCTCTGAAAGCAAGATCGGTCCAAAAGTCATCAACCTTGGGCCAAGAGAAGCGGACGAAGTGTCCCACAGGGACGCTCACTTATGCCCAGGTTGTGATGAAACGGCTACCACCCCCAAGAGGGCTCACAGAACTACACCGCCTGTTACACAAACCCCTCACTACTGAGGCTACTTTCTCAAGCTTTTCCTCGTGCACTTCTGTCTCCCTTTGCACCCAGCCAAACGAAGAAGTAGCCTCAAAGTGCGTGTGCACCAACTGTCTGAGCCTTCTGAACAAACTATCAGAAATCAGACAGCTGGTCCACGACGCCAGTCCTCACATTCTTGCATTAACAGAGACCTGGCTTTCCGCGGATATCAGTGATAATGAACTGCATGACCCTGGTTACTCTTTATACCGGACGGACTCTTCCCGTGGACGCATGGGAGGCTGCGCCGTTTTCCTAAGCCAGAAGCTCCCAGTGCCAGCTGTCGCGGGGGAATTTACCTTCCCAGAGAAATGCGACACGCTCTGAATCAAACTCCAACTTCGCAACCGTGACACGCTTCTAACCGGTGTTATGTACTGTTCGCCGTCATGCAGTGCATCCAACGACGGAGCCATCCTTGCTACCTTAGACAGACTCACGTCTGCCAAGCGTTTCTCCCATATTCTTATTATGGGTGATTTCAACGCACCCAAACTCAACTCTATGGCGGCTTCTCATGAGGACTGTGTCTGCGGTTTTTCGAAACCCTTGGAAATGTTGATCCATGAGAAAGCCTGGACACAGCATGTCGATCTACCTACAGGGCACCGTCCAGGACAGACACCCTCCTTGTTCGATCTGGACATTACGAAGGAGCCTCACCCGGTATATAGGGTGGTCATCAGGCCACCGCTAGGGTATAGTGACCACATGCTACTAAACTTTAACTTTGTCTGTTACTGGCTCCAAAGCGCTGTAACAAAGACTTCATTCCGAAACTTCCAGAAAGCAGACTTTAACCCACTGTGGACGTTCTTGGGCACATAGCCTCACATCCGACTCAGTGAACTTGAACTACCTTTCCTTTAAAGCTACCATTCACGAAGCCGATGAGGCATTTGTTCCTCGAAAACTGTGGAAGTTCTTCTCTTGTGAACCGCTTCCGCGGAACATACGCCGCCTTCTTGAAGTACGTTCTCGCCTATTCTCTAAGCAGAAGTTAACGGATAGGCCAGAGGATCTAGCGGCCTTTCGCTCTGTACGAAACTGGTGGAAGCGGGAAATCCGGCAACATACCGAACAGGTAAAGTCGAGAATCCTACAGGTAGCTCACGAGAATAAGAATTTTCTTCTCAAGTATATACGACGCCAGAGAAAAACTGAACCCTCGGCGCTTTCTCTGCGGCTTCCCGACGGGGAAACCTCCTCCAACCCCCAAGTGGTTGCCGAGGTGTTCAGAGAATACTACTCATCAGTCTACAGTGTGGATCTGCCAAGCTGGCATCCAATTCTCCCGCGAAGACACTTTCAACACCCCATCCTGACAACCGACTTTTCTGTGTCCGACGTTCAGGACCTCTTGCTTAAGATCAATCCTTATAGTGCCATGGGACCAGACAAGATCCATCCCCGGATCCTCAAAGAAGCGGCCGTCGGTTTGGCGGTTCCTCTCTTCGATCTGTTTAAACAGACACTTCGGACAGGCACTCTTCCGGAGACATGGAAAGAGGCCACTGTCTCACCTACATTTAAAACAGGCGATCCTCAATCTCCTGCTAGTTATCGGTCGATCAGCCTTACCAGCATCCCATGCACTATCTTCAAGCATTTCTTCTCGAATAACCTTTTCTCTTCGACCCAGCATGGCTTTCTTCCCGATCGGTCATGCATAACTAATATGTTAATCTTCATGGATAGCCTAACAGAGGCCAAAGACAATGGTCATATCTCGGAGGCTATCTTCTTCGACTTTGCCAAAGCCATCGACCGTGTCCCACACGGTCCCCTGTTGAATAAACTAGAAGTCTATGGGACCCAAGGAGAAATTCTCCGCTGGATAACCTCCTATCTTGGTAACAGGACTTTCAGAGTAAAAAAACGGTTCAGGCCTATCGTCTCCATCCCCAGTCTCCGTGGGAGTCCCTCAAAGATCGGTACTTGGTCCATTGTTGTTTCTGATCTACATCAATGATCTCCCGAGTTGATCTCTAGAAACGCCCTACTTTAATCAGACGACTTAAAAATCTGGAACGCCTGTGGCCCCAATGCATTGCAGATTGACCTTGATCGTGTTAAGTGCTGGACAGATGATTGGAGTCTCCCTCTAAACGACAGGAAGTGTGCGTGCATGTCACTCGGAGGAGACTCCGGGAACCTGTTCGTGATACATGGTGCACAAAGTGTAGTAGATATCACGAAAGTAGGCCTCGAAAAAGACCTGAGGATCTGGCTATCGTCCGGTTTGTCCTTCTCTTATCATCACCAGCTGGCCGCCAAAAGGGGTCTCATGACTCTCGGGATGATCAAACGAACCTTCCCCCGGATTGACAAGCGCGCCTTTTACACACTTTACAGTCTACATAAGACCATTGTTCGAGTAGGCCAATCAAGTCGTCTACACCGGTTTGAAGAAGATCATACTCACCATTGAACTTGTCCAGCGATTAGCCACCAAAATGGTCACTGGCGTACGGCATCTATCCTACGAGTCTCGCCTTGAAATTCTCGATCTTTATNCTTTAGCACAGGACTCGTGCAACAATTCTTCATCCTAACAGTCGAAGAGGTCACGACAAGAAGTTCTATAAGCTTCGACCTCGGACCTTCCTAAGACAACAGTTCTTCTCTTATAGGGTTATCAACTACTGGAACGACCTACCACTAGATTGTTAGCTGCTCTTCTAAAGACCGTCTCAAAGTGTTATTGGATTTTCACCTAATTAATAAACCGTTAAATTAGTAAGTTATCCTGTTTTGCTAGATCATTATTTTATTTTTTTCTTGGTGCTTTCTGTAACCCCCAAGAGCGGTGCCACACCCCGTTTTCAATGACTGCCTTTCAGGTCAACAGAAAACCGCCGGACATCGAAACGAGCAAACTGACTGGATCCGGGTAGATTGGGCCCCAATGCTTAAACCCGTGTACAAATCGCTGAAAGTCGCTGACGCTATATTGCGTCACATTATCGCATACTGCTTTACAACCTGATATCTACAGGTCTTCCTGTCTAAGAGATTGCCGATTGGGTTTTTGGATCAGGACCAAGGAATTCTGAACCACACTTAAAAACATCAGAACTGCTCCGCTGAACTTTGTTTTGCGATGCAGTCGTCCACAGCGTAGTTAGGTGGGGCACGTGCAATATTTTCGGTTGATATGATGGCGGCTATTCCACCCAGCAAACCGGCAAATCAAATGTGTCACTTGATATTCCGTAATTCTTACCTTCGGGTTAGCCCGTCCTCGTCCGTGTAAAACGGCGTAATGGGTGGAATCACTTCATCCACTGGTGGCTCCTATTTTGTTTATCGGTTTCATCCTACCTTCTCTCGCCATGCTGTCGAGATCTCCTCCGGAGGTACACTTGCGGCACATGACTCAGGCACGTTTACTTTCACTGATGGACTGCTCATTTATTTTGGATAAGTTAAATGCTGTTGGCTTCGTGCTCGCACATTTGATTCTCGGTTGGATAATGCCGCCCGTTTGCCTGACCGTTTCTCACACTTCGGCTAGTTAAGTTCGATCGCAAAAGTCAGGGTACGTGGCAGCTCAATCGTTTCTGTTTGGCGCTGAGGTTTGGCGTCCGATCCACCTAAATTTGCGCCAGTTGGAATCGGTCACCTATTTACGCTAGCACTGAGTCACTTTAGTTATTAAACCGCTTACAGAAAACTGGCATGCTAGTGGAAAGTGTTGGAAAGATGCAGTTAACCTATGTCCGATCGAACACCCGCAATCGTCTAGCACTGCGTGACGATGGGCAATTTTTAAATCCATGTTTCCTTGTGAAAAGTGTTCCCCACTGATAAGCAGAACGTGAAGTTCCGCGCTAGAAGAGATAATAGTGTAATCAGCACATTAATTATCCACCTAAGTAAAGACACAGTATTACAGGACTTGCTTGCCCGTGTATAGGGTATTGAACAGTAAGTGGCGTTACAAGAAGGGAGCTGAGATAGCTGAATATGTGTGTCTATGGAAAGAGTGGTTGGCTTTATTGCATATGTTAAAACGTTTGAGTATTAAGGAGGTGGCCTTTTTGTTGGAACAAACCAGTTAGGTAGCCCCAGACATCTTTGAGTGAATAGTGCGAGTCAGAATGTGCCCTCCTAGAAATGAAATTACACGTGGTTTGGTAACCGAAACAAACTTGTCACTCAATAAGATTGGGAGCGGCTGTTTTTTAAGTCAGGAAAACTATTACAGGCGAATAGTTGCCGCTGCTTATCACCTCGGCGAGCTGATGATGAGACTCCTTTTTGAATTGTACGCGCATCCGCAATATTGAGGGAACGTGAATTACCAAGGCTGGATCAGATACAACTCCAGTAAGGCTCGTGAGAAACCTCCCTAGATAACTGTCTCTGGGATTAGCACCAGAGAGCTCAACTCTTGCATTTTACAATAATCTCTCCTTTTAGTAAGTAATGAAACGTTGTCCCGCTAGAAAACAGTGCCCATCGGACAGAAGAAATTTGTTTGACTTTCCACTGTTGTTGGTCATAGAAACCCCAACCTTGTCTCATGTAACTTAATTCGGAATCTCCAAACAACATCCAAACTCAACAGGACATTAATGAGTGCAACGCTGATTCACACATTCAAAAAGTGGTGAGTCCCTGCATCCCTATCCTGAGTGAAGTCTCATAAGCGTACTGCATCAAGTCTTTCGGAGTACGTTAACATGGAGTTGCAACAGACTCTCTGTAAAGTGTGGCTGCTCAACCTACTGAGGAATTCTTCTAAGTGTTCCTGGTGGCAATATTTTTTATTTGGTCACTGCATAATTCCAGGTTTCATGATTTACTAAGGAAACTTATGACAGGGTTTGTGCATCTATCCTGTGGTACATATTCAACTGCAGGCGACCGAGTTGTGCGCTTGGAGAACAATTTCCCTGTCAAAAATAGCTGCCACACCTGGTGTGCGCAACTGTTGCCTTGCGTACATTATTGCTCACCCAAAATATGGTAGGCTGTTCAGTCAACTCTTGTTTGGGCATCGGTGGTCGTTACCAGTCTGCGCGTTGCTCGAACTCCGTCGCAACACCCGCGCTTTGTGTGCATGAATACAACGCCGTAAAGTGTTCGCTGGTCGAATCAGTAATCTTCGACCCCATTTTCATTGAAATTGTTTGGCGCCAATTCACGCCTGGTGATTGATAGTGATTCGGAACAACAGTTATCAATGCTGGTTGATGCGCATGAACCGGAAATGACGGCAGCCGGCTGTGTGTGCATGTAAAACAAGGGCGCATGCATGCGGTTGATCAAACAAGTTCAGTAAGTGTTTCGGCCAACCGATGGTGTAGTTGAGGCCCAGAAACTATTAAAAAGACGTTTCGCAATGTGTTTTTATTGATTACGATGAGACCACGCAAACCAGAAGATTTCTTCGGAAGGTAGACTTTCTTGATACTAATAACAGTAACGGTATACTTCTCAGTAACATGCGAGAAACACGCTCAGATGTGTGCGATCGAAGCACATACTGTAGGGTGATTCACAAGAAATGCGTATGATATATAAAATTGATAATGGTACAATGCGACGTTTGTGTGAACAAAACAACCGAAGAATCATAACGAGAGAGAAAAATTCCAGTTTTCGAAAAAGCGTTCAACGCTCTCGAACAGATAGTCCTCTCTTTTCCTAGGTCTTGGTAAAAAACCGAGTAGTTACATCAACTCGCACTTTACAAGATGGACGTGGATCTGACATTCAACTTCATGTCGAAAAGAGTCTATCTGATGGTGGCTGCGGTATCCTCTCATCATTTGATGTAAATGCCGTCGGAAAAATGTGTAAAAGATTTTTTGTCGGTAAAAGAAGAGAGTAAGACTTGGACTCATGCGGAAACGTAAATTGATTCCTTGACAGGGCTTCGTTAGTTGTCCAAAATCGGCGGTAATTAGTGGATCTCGTCAATGGTCCAACCAGTAACGAATTACGGGCGCCCAGCTGTTGGGGAAATTTTCCTTCTTAAGCACAATTGAAAACCAAGCATGGAACGCAAAGTGGTGCGCTGAATAGAAGAATGTGAGAGGACCATAGGAGCATGAAGTTCTTGGAAAAATCTTATGTTAAGTTGGTAGATTTCTGCTTGTTAATAAGCCCGTCATGACAGCACGATGCGACGGTATCCAGCGACCGACGAAACCTTGCACTGGAGTCCGCACAGTCATGTGCCCCATGTTTCGATTAACCAACCCTCCCTCGCTAAAGCCGACTTGTTTCAATGCTCTTCTGATGCCCTCTATGTCAAATATTGACGGACTTCTCTGGAGACACTTCTGGACTTATTACCCGGAGTGAGCTTGAACTACACGAAACATCGACTCATACATGACTTTGAAAAAGATAAATTAATCTAACGTCACAGTTTTTGGACTGAATCTGGTATACCCTGTTTTTTCCTACTGCTTGCATCAAAGCCTTATAAAATAGAATGTTTTTCCTTCCGATTATGCTCTTCTGCTAGCAGATTCCACAATTATAGTGCTACACACTTATTTGTCGTTTTATATCAATTGTAATTATCCGCGATAATCGGGCACATCCCAGCGTGCTTCTCAGACGTGCCACTATTATTATCTAAACACGACGCAAGCAGATGATAGTTATTATTTGGTCTAAAAAAGATCGACCAACAGCTAATATAGTATAGGGGCTCGGCCTACACAAAGGTGTGATCACAAATTGTCAGTTCAAAGCGCAATCGCCGGATAGCTTACTGTAAGCAACGCCGATATGGTTGGAACAGGAGCACGAAGGCGAACAGACGTGTACACCAAACGTGTATTGTCAAGTTGAATCAATTTGACCGAGTGGTGTTAATTTGGTTCAAGGACAATTGGTGTGGACGGTGCACAAAAATGGGGGAAATATGGAGGCATCTACACTACCCTATATTGGTGTGTGCTCATTGCCAAGTTGTGCTATCGATCCGCAGCATACTGCCGACACGTAGTTAATCACAGATGTTTAACAACACGGAGTTATTGTTAGGTGACGCAATAGGAGGGTTTACGGTTAACCAAGAGACACGAAGGGCCTTACGAGATTTTTACACATACGTCAGATATACCGCTCAGGTGTGTTTTGCAATTTGTTTTTTCCAACAGCTTCAACGTACACCGCTTTTTCATGGTGACCAAGGACCATGCAAATATGACAGCTATATTGACTATTGAGAAGAGGGTAAAACAACACACCTGCTTATCGAATCATACAAATTCGCAAAGTCCTGAACAAACTACTCACGCGAACACGGCCAAGTGGAACGAGTCACGTGACAGCAAACAGATGGAGCGACTGAAGATATGTATGAACATGGGCTTATCAGTAAGAGGTAAGAATCAGGTAAACTTTTCGGTTCGCCGCGTAAGTTTTAGTAAATCTTGTTCATTTGCCGAAGCCACCGCTCGCCAACTGCCATTCCATTGCGCGCAAAGTGAAACTAAGGGGGTTAGTTGAAGGTAGGATGTGTGTTGATCAGTTTTACGTCATACGTGTAGATGCAATCCCGCAAAACACCGGGCACTACGTCAACGTCCATTTCCGTTCGACGATCTGTACCCATAAGTATATGCGGTGGAATTAACGGTTTTCTATGTTGAAGGTGCTCATCCTTTCGAACTATTGATATACTAAACAAAAATGTGGGGAATACTGGAATTTTTGGGCGGCTCCTGTTGGCAGTGGTTTAGAGGCTGGTACAAACTCATGAAACCTACCTATTGAAAACCTTCGAGAACAGCCGCATTTCTTTGTACCCCCTCAGAATGGTGCAAATGTTTTCAGAAACTGCCCGACTGCATAGAATTTGAGAACGCTTTAAACGGAGACCATTGTAACTCTCTGAAGTCGCCGAAGATTAGAATACTAAAAGGAGCATTTTTTCCTCCGTCCTTTGCAGCACGGTGGAATCTTCAGAGTTTGCTTTGCTAGACTGTCGAAATTAACCAGCTACGAGCCTCTGGTATTGTGAATTGAACTGAATGAAACTGATCCCGAAATGACCATGTCACACCATTAACCCCCGGATAGTTATCAGGAGTAACTCGAGGTAAGGGATGATTACTTGGACAGGACGATGGGTGCTTATAACAGGGTTCTAACTGATGATTATCCCTTTAGGCCACAAACGCTATATGGAGGTTAGGTTGCATACGTCAAAACCGACCGATATGGGGTGATCAAATTTGTAGCACTGCAAAACTCTCTGGTAAGGCAGACGAAGAGGAAGGACTACGGCGTTCGGTGTCTGGCAGTCCGTCAACTTTTCAAATGATTTAACAAATATCATCCAACTGATAACAAAATTATATACAGTGGAGACGAAAATTGGGAAAGAATTGCGAATTAAAAAACATCGGTCATTGGTGCATGATGCGAAGATTTGATCGTTAGGCCGGGTAAACAGATCAAGATTATATGCCTTATTCTATGTGCTGAGGATGTAACCTTTGTGGTTAGGAAGGAACTATAAATGAACCGGGTTGATTAATTATTGGAGAGTTTAAAGCCGACACGTGTTGATTTACTCATTCTTAAACTTTGTAGTCTATTTGCCACATGGGATGTCTGCTCGATATCTTATTTCTGGTTGCGATAGACGGCGTGGCCCACTAGTGCACCGCAAGATGCTCGTTCGAAAGTTCACCAAGGAGTGGAAAAGCATGTGTTGACGCACACACACTTCTGAGACACTGATTTACAATTTGTTCCTTCCTTTCCGGCAGGTCTCGTGTATGTGAGATGTACGTGTTGTTTTACAGAACGATTCCAGCCGCAAGGTCGGTAACAGGCGGATAACTCAGAGGTTATACTTTAGCTAAGATATTTGGTATGTAAAATTTGGCTTCAAAAATGTTATCTGATCCGTCGGTTGATCTGATGCTTTCAAGATTTATAGGTGACAAAGTGGTTGAGATCTCTACAATCACCTTGGAGGATCAACCTGAAATGGATCCCTTTGGCTCAATGTGGGTGAGTTATTCTGAATGACTACAATGCGATAAGAAGGGGTTCTTTACACAAACAGACGGGAGCGAAAAACAAACCACAGATCCTTGCAAATCACGGCAATGTTGTGAACTTGCGCTCCATAAAGGAGATTTCAGTGGTATTTCTTATAGGAAGTGTCCATTTTGAGCTCGATGACGGATACCTACGAAATCATGTTAGGTGTTTAGCGGAAGGTATTGACGGTAAGAAACGAACATCCCGCTAGAAATAACTTATAGACAGCTGAAAACTTAGTACTGATCAAGCGCCTGAAAAGTACACAAAGGCGCGCTAGATGTCTGGAGCTGGTGCTGCTCTTACACCAACACGTTGCGTTCGTTTGTTGGCCTGATTATTTGTCACCGCGTGACTTTCGTTTGACTAAAAATTGCTGACCGTTTGAACATTGTGATTACTTGGCTTAAAGTGGCAGCTCTCTCCACAATTTAATTTACTCTGCGTTTTTTATCTTCTTTGACCCTCCTGTTGCATATACCAAATGCATTGTTAAAATGCTCCGTCCGTCTACTTGGGGCGGCAGTATCGGTTAGCTCCCATTAATATTAACCCAGTCGTCGTGGTACGCTCTTACTTCATACTAATTGATAGTTTGTGTGTTGTAAACCACTATACAAACGCTGAGCATGCTAAAACAGTTTTGAAAAAAGACTCAACCTGTGTGTCTCAAGACTATATGGGAACCTCGCGTTGCAATTCTTCCAACTTCTCCCCCTGATAGATCACCTGGTAACTTCTTGGTGTTGTCGAACATTCTTTCATTCGATATACCGGCCGTACAGTGAAAATCGACATCTGAATTCGGCAGTAATTATATACTTGGACAAGCTAATAATCAATCTCCATTCACGTTGTTTTATAGCAGATGTTCACACGTGGTACATATTTCATCAACTAACACACTGATGTTGACGTTAAATGAAAGGTTGTACCAGAAAATCGCGTTCCATCGTCCGTCATAGCTCACGTAGTCAATTTAAGTTCTTCCATTTTTACTAATATGTCTCTCACGAGAAAACATTCCACTCCACCGGGACACTCACAATTTCTTAGTGGATGAAAAGTTTACGAGGTTTACAAATTTCTTTGGATTTTGAGCAAAGGACGGAGTCCAGTTGAGAGCTCCATCCGTTTTCTCGCGAAAGTATATGCTCTCCAATCTCTCCCCATTACGACAAAGTTTCTTACACATTTTTCCAAAGCTATCTACATGAAAAAATGGTGAGATTCTTTGACAGTGAATTCCCTCCATCCTTCAAACACCTCTTTTTTGACCAGCAGGCCAGTGATCACCTCGTGGAAACCCACATAATGTTACCACTCAACTATTTTATCGATTTTTCGGGATTCTAAGTACTATCGTCTCGGCAGCACGTATCTCAACGTTTCCTTCATGAACTGGAATTTTTCTGTCATTATGTGTCTGTTTTTTGCTTTATTTACACAGCTGGCTCATTGCACAATTTTGCAGCTGTGGTGTCCAAAGACGCATATGGCTTCAAAGTGTGTATATTGATCACGCTCTCCTGAGCGTGTTTTTCACAGACGCGTTGAGGATTATGTCATTATTATTAATGCTGTAATCGCATTATGCAGAAACGTTAAGTTCTCTGAAGTTCATTTGTACTCGGAGGTTGTACGCATCCTCGCAAGTCTCGAGAGATTCGCGTTTTAGTTTCAATTCATTAGTGAGCATTTCACGATTGTCATAAAAAGGTTCACCGCTTGATAGTTTGAGCCCCTCCAGCCTCTAAGTTGCCTCATTTTAAATGACCGTCCAGCCCTCATATGGTTCACTTTGCGACTCGCTCTCCCTCAGCTTGCTTCTACTTTGATTATTGGTGTAACATCTATACACTTTCTAGTGTGATTCTTTCCTTAATACCGATTCTGAGTTCAGCCTAAATTTTGCACTATCCTGAACCTCATTAGACGGGCCGTTAGGTCGTTAGGAGATATCACAAAATATGCCGGTTATCCGTGCTGGCTAGCTGACGTTTTCGTGAGAAACCACGTTTTTAAACTCCTTTCGCGAGCGGAAATAATGGTGCCGTGTACTGGTTATGGTAAGCAGTTAGTACCCACGCAGCAAGGTTGAGATTATAGAAGTACCTCAATATCGGCAAAACAAGAGCCTGTCTTCGAATGATATCACTGGCACACGTACCATCACGTGTCGCAACCTGCGCGGTTTATTATAGAAGAAACAGCTTGAAGAATGGCGGATGTAACTTTGAAACTGTCTAATTCATCTGCACTTTGAAATGACTTTAACTTGGTTCGCTGTTAATCTGTCCGTTGCGTCGAGGTTTGGATAGAAGGCACGCCAAGTAGGTTGTCGCCAGTTTTTACCCGTTCAAGAAGCCTTCGCATCCTTGCTTGTTAATCTCGTTGATAATTTACCGTATCGAAATTCTTATGTACGGGACACTTATTCTTCTACCTGGAACGGAATCCCGTTACTTCCACTGCTGTGTTTACGGTGTCTCGGAAATGAATGTGGTCGTGGTGCCTAAGATGCACCGAAATAACATGCGAACCATTAATTTTTATATTTACATCACTTAGGTTGAGAGTGATCGGACATTCAGTCCGACATCACAAAGCACATCACGCCTGTTAAATGCACACATTAAAACAGCACCGTAAAACGTCCGGATATAAGCAGAAACGCTGAGGTTTGCTTTGTTGTAGCATGGGCTGCCTTACTGTACTACAGCAGACAGTCATCGAAAAGCAGGTTTAATCCACCGAATGTTTAATGAGATCGCCTCTGGAGTCCCTACGACTTGATAGTTGCCTTACTAGCACCACGGTGCCCGCTCGCGTCGCGTTGTATGTGTAAACTTACCACAAACTAGTAACATCAAAGTTAGTGTGTTGGCGTAGGTACAGCAGCCTTGTTTTTGCTTCTCCAATGAATCCTCTTCACTTTCAGTACTATTGGCGACATCAGCTAAACTAACGATGGCTTCAACATTACTTTTTAGGAACGCCGCCCGTCCAACCCGAAGCTTAGTTAAACATCAATGATAGCCTAGAGATTCTGTTGACATTCGCCCTATTTGGAGACCGACGTACGATTGTGCTAGGGGTTCTCCCGCTAACATCTTCCTGGAGAATTTGTTTGTTGTACTAAAACCTGTTTGTTGCACGGTACGTGAACTAGTGGAAAGAGTTTGCTTGTAAACTCACCATCCTCTAGGTACGAATCCTCGGTCGCGTTAGCACAAGGCTTGGGAAATTTTAGACATAGGAACCAAACAAAAATCGGCACTTCCCCGACTGTTCGCAGTGTAGAATACTCCAGCTCAGACGTGCAATCCAAACGATGCAGCACTGTGGGGAAATACTCCTCGGGCTATGTAAATTGTAGTGAACGCCCTAGAATCGGGATGCAACGGAGTATGTTCGCACGCTTTTGGTAGACCCATTTCAGACATCACTTTGATGTTATGAAGAGCTCTCAGCTTCACAATTTCTCCTTCGTCACTGTGACCTATTAAATCTCATATACAGCGTTGACTCACGATCAGCACACGTCTCAGCTTGGTGTGTTGAGGACTTGAATGAGGCAATTTTTTTCGCTCAGAAAACCATCACGCGTAGTATGCGGTTCAATATTACCTCTAACAGGTTACTCGTCTGCAAATGCCACTAATTTCTGGAGCTTCACATCTACTACTGACAAGCTCATATGAGGAGGATTCCAACTGTTTCCAGAGTAAACCGATGCTCATTTTTATTTTGTGGCTATTTCAATATCGAAATTCTTGCCTCACCCTGAATACTGCTGAGCGGCACAATGCGACCGCTGTCCTTCATCACACTTTTCCCTTGGTCAAAGGTTGTTCCGGCCACAACAAGAGTCGTCCAGTCTGTTTTCACCCTCCCAGCAATATGCTTACTGGCTTTGATGATGCTGGCACACATGGCGCGAACAGTCCTTCGATCGGAGTGCCATACTGTTTGTATTACCGACTTTCGCAAACCTTATTTTACTGCCTCTAATCCTTATTTGAATGTATTAGACCGCGGCACCCCACTACTACACGCACTCCTAGTCACCTTAACGGGGACGTCTTCAACCTGATCCTGCTTTGCAAAGACTTCAACAGTCCCTGTACTTCACTTATGAATTGGCTGAAAGCAGGGCACACCCACCATATACATGTGTAGTCGACTGCTCCTGGGCAACCTCTGGTACACTTGTCAGGCGTTGACTGAACACCGTCCGTGCCCCTGTCTATTCGCGCGCACTCGTCCCTCAGCCTTCCGACAATCCAACCTCCTGACCAACTGGTAGACATGGCGCACACTTGTACATTAGCTCAAGCGGCCAGCTTTTCCCTATCTCATGTGGCGAAGAGCGGTGGGCCAGTAAAATACATGACGTCACGTTTTCCGAAAATCCTCCTCTTGCGTCAACCAATCTTTCTTTTTGCAGTTGTTTCTTTCCTTCACTCCGTTTGGTTTAGAATAGCACGATGTGCAATATTCCTTGTTTCTCAACCGCTTTGGACGTTGTTAAAACCCATTTCCGAATAGGGGGCTCATGGGTGACTACGCTCATATTACTTCATGATCCGTAAAAATGTGTTCTATTACACCAATTCACGAAGAGATCGCATGCTAATCGGTTATCGCAGTTGTTGGGATCCATATGCCCCTTCACAGTTATTGAATCGTTCGCTAACTACTCAAGTTCACACCGAGTTACGCGTGATGTGTTGGTCCAGTAAATGCCTCTCAATATTCAACGGCAGAGATAATCTATCCTCAAAACGGTTAACGAGAAAGCGCTCGTAATAACTGGATTTAATACAGTACTAATTGAATCAATGTACAAGAAACTTGCGTCTCACCTCGAATGTGAAAATCCTCAGAAATCAAAGAAAGTGCCCGCACAACAAATTGACAACCAGACGCCGATCAACAATGGTGGACGATAAAACGGGTTGAGCTCACCCAGACAAATGGTCATTGGTTTGGTCAGAGCAAAACGACTGTTCATGCATTGAGAAACGACGGGAATCATAAGTTACTCAAGAAAAAATATGTAAGCAAAATGTCTAATTTCGGCATTTAGAAGTTTACAGGGCTCGGACTAAATAGGGGTAAGGGAAACAGTCAAAGTAGGTGGTGTAAGAACAAGGATGAGTAATGTCTCTTTTGGGGAAGAGAGCAAAGCGCAGGGACATCTTTCAACATCAAGCAAACCTCAACAATATCAAAATAACGCAACAAACCTTGACAACATCAACAACAGTAAGAAAGTGCTAGTTACCGGAAGTGGTCACCAAAAAGCGGCCGAGCACGCCCACAGACAAAAATTATTTAATTTAACTGGTCACTATGGGCTGGGTGGAGTACCGTTTTGAGTGGTTAGTGCTCTTTAGCAGATGACGGTTTTGACGCGCAAGTGCATGAACATTGACCTCATCTTTTAATCCAGGACAGTGAAACGTTTGCTGTAACATCTTGTGATTTCGGTGAAATCGTTTATCAGCCATCTGACGACGTTCGCTCAAAATGGTGCTCGCTACTTCGCAGATATTTCCGTTACACTTATTCTCTCCCACAGTTGAAACGTTGAAATTCCGACAGTATTTATTCGCGAATGTGGCCAGTACACTCTGTAAGTTTTAGTCTCCGGCTCTTCTCGCATTCTGTCGGTTGTTCTGATGACGGAAGTTGGTCAGTAAAACCCGGGATCGCCGTATGCACCATCCGAGTGTTTGTAACTTTCCAGAATTTTCCCCCGGCTGGATGATATCACTGTGGACTTCATACATGTAATACGCTCAGGGGAGTGAGTAAAGAACACAAATCAATTTTCTAGATACGCGTCGACCGGTAACGTTAGGTTTCTGTCGTCGCAACACCAAACCAGCCAGATTTTTCCGACAGGTAATTCACTCAATAAGTGTCTGTGGTCTGTTTGTGAATGGATAGGTCGAAAAGCATGTGTGCCCATCATCATTCCAAAGCCCACACTACCACAAAACGTGCCTCTTCAGTAGGTGAACCGTTTCGTTCAACAACACGCCTCTCAGCTTCACTACAGCTCGCGGTGCCTTTCTGTAATGACTGAATTGTCCCTAACAAAGGAGCAGGTTTTGACAAATAACTAGGGCTCAATAGAGAGAGATGATGGCACCCTCAAAAGAAAGCCAGCGTTTGATGACGTGATGAACGTGCCTTTTTGTTGTGATCTGACAATTGTACACACAATCCCTTCGTACTTCAAGCCGCGGGACACGTGCTCGTCATCGCGTGTGTTATTCCGGTATTCCGTGAGCTGTGGGTTGCATGTGGTGTGCGACTTTGCCTTGCAGTCTGATCGTTTATCGTTGTGCTTTGTCCGTTGAAGATATTGAGTGTTTTCGCCAGAGGCCCTTAATATTCGGTTGTAAAAGTATTACACCACCTTCGAAGGATTTCATAATCGCTTGATAAAAATAGCGTCCAAAAAGTGTTGAAACAGGTCGCTTAAGCATGAGTGGGTTGGAAATTCGAAGCATGGGGCACACGACTGCGCCGAATCCGGTGCAAGGTACTGTCGGTTGATGGAAACCGTCGAAGGATTGAGGACTTCGTGAAACGTTCGGACGACACTGTGCTTTGTGCGTCCATTAGTCGCAGAAAAGCTTCTCGCGAAACGGGTTTTCACGAGACTCAGAATAAGAACGCGATTCTACGTGTCAAATGAGACCATGTGGAGTGATCGCCTTTACCGTGACCAATAATGTGGTTGTAATTTTTTGACAGGCATTATGCGGTTCTAACATTTTTGCGTTGGTTAATAAAATAAACGACGCTGTCAACTAATTGTTGTGGCACTTCTTGATGACTGGGTAGCTAGCAGCTACTCCTAGGACGACCACGACGTGGTGCTCAGAACTCCGTACGGAGTTTAGCGTCAAGTTGATTTATAAGGCCGGTCTTTAAACTGAAATCCTCATTTTCCAACACGAAATATTCGTTAGGTGGTTGACAAGAGAGGTTCGGGGCAGGGAAAAGAACAGAGGGAATGAATCGAGGTTCCAGAGAGATTGTGTAAGCTACACGAGTGATATTTCTTCCGCAGTTTGGTGTGGAGGGCTCTGCATAATGGTCACTAATCCGTTAACATCGTCTACCACGAATCTAGGTCTGAAGACTTATAAGCCTTAGAATCCTGGTAATTACGAGGCTGAATAGAATGTGGCCGTTTCAAGTGAGCCGTTTTCGAGGGAGGCCCGATGGCGGGGACAGGTATGTACGTTATATGCGACTGATGGCTGAGTGTTTCTTGGGTCACGCTGAAAAAAGTCATCAGAAAATACACAGCGTTTGAAGATAGACATTGTGTCTAATGGCATAAGGTAGCTGCCCAACCCCCTTTTCGAACGCTGGATATTGTTGCTGGTTCTGACGTCATTCGGAAGTTTATTCCGAGCATAGGAGTATTTTACAATAAAGACGTTCACGCGTAACTTTTTCCGAGATGGTGAGGTCGGTAAGATGGAGCCCTTGTATCATAGACCACGTGAGGAGCTGTGTTGTGAGTGAACGGTAAACGCTGTGGTGATGGCGTCCTGATACATGAGTTCAAACCAAAGTGTAGGGTTCAACTTTCGTCTTCGTAACAAAAGTAGACTAATACCAAGCTTTCGACAGCGTTGTCTATAGGTTACTGAAGAAAACATCTTAATAAGCATTTGTAAATCTACGTTGCGGGTTTCCGAACACCAGTCTACCGCACTTGCGTGGATGGCAGTGAATGAATGTGCAATACTCAAGTTGCGGTCGAGTACAAATTTTGTAAAGCGCCAGCCTCGCAGCTGGTAGATGGAACGCCTTTTTATACGGCCTGTTGTTCACTTGGTTTTCGCCGCCTGGAAACATATTGTCCGGAGAAATTGAAGGAGGATGGATACCGTACCCCTAGACTTGAAATGAAAGTGGCCGTATCGGGTGGGAATCAACGGGTAATTGAGAGTCATAATTAACGATGTCCGATCAGTTCACTGAGAGCATCATTAATCAAGTTTTCCGCCACGGCTGCAATGACGCTGAGTCCTGTCGTATATTTTGTAAACAGAAGGCAATCGGACTGGTCTGGTAGAAAGTGTAAACGATCTCGATACCGTTAGCAAACAGGTAGGGCTTGCCATATGTAATGATGTCACACACGTCATCTATACGCATGAGAAAAGCCAACGGTCCCAAAGTGCCTTCTTGAATCTTCTCACTGATCACCGGCTTCGATGTTGAGTAGTGCTCTCCAGTTTCAACTGTTTGGGTGCGGACTTCGAGATATGACGAAAGTCAGCCATACAATGGATTTCGTGTGTCAAAAGATGATATTGATTAAGAGACGCCTATGGGGCACACAATCAAGTGTCTTTTACATGTCTAAGTGTGTGATAAGTACCGTAATTCCTGCGTCGACGGACATCGACACCTGGGTTAAGAATTGCAACTGACTTGTCTTACAAGAGCGCTTACTAAGAAAAGTGTGCTGCGAAAGTTTTTCAGGTTTCGTAGGTTTAAGAACTGGACAATGTGCACTTTTACTATTCTTTCGAACATTCTTGATCGGATTAGTGTGTTGTGGATGAGACGATAGTTACTAACATCCTGCCCTGGACCGCTTTCGCGGTGGGGCACAATGGTTGGCTTCTTTGATTGAGGAGGGAAGGTGTTGTATAAAAGCGATAGGGTGAACAAATTGAGCCACACGACGGGTATATCCTCACCTCTTTGCCTGATAGCCACTGATGGGATACCATCGGGCCCGATATGGATTGAAGATTTGATATTAGCTAACTCTGAGCGAATACTACAAACATCAATCAGAAGAAGACTATAAACGTCACCTGTTTTCGATGAAGTATTAACAGATAATAGAGTTTTTTACGATAAGTGGAGCAGCAAAATGAGTTTGAAAATTCCACGTTTCAAGAGAGGTACCAACAACTCTTCTGTCTCTGTGAGTAACAACTTTATGGCAGGGCCTCTCGTGGAATTTTTCCATCTCATCAGCCGTATTAGTTCCGTGTAGCTCTGCTAGTTACAAGGTGCTAGCTTCTCTCCTCTTACATAACGCAGTTGCGTTCGGCGTTCTGTGTTCAAATATTTTGCATCACCAGAGGGATGTCTAGTGTTCTTCTGTGCTCCGACTCAAGCATTTAAAGTCTGTCAGTCTCTATCGCAGTGAGGGTTCTATCCTGTACATACAAATAACCGCAGTTCGACTTTATGGGGCCAGTACTTTGACGCAAAATGCCAGGTGTTC
>QNGE01008074.1:6738-19104 GCA_008508345.1 Paragonimus westermani
GTGTAGCACCGCTCTTGGGGGTTACAGAAAGTACCAAGAACAGAGTAAAATAATAATCTAGCAAAACAGGATAAATTATTAATTTAACGGTTTATTAAGTAGGTGGGAATCCAATAACACTTTGAGACGGTCTTTAGAATAGCAGCTAACAATCTCTAGTGGTAAGTCGTTCCAGTAGTTGATAACCCTATAAGTGAAGAACTGTTGTCTTAGGAAGGTCCGAGGTCGAAGCTTATAGAGCTTTTTGTCGTGACCTCTTCGACTGTTATCACCTACTAGGGTGAAGAATTGTTGCACGAGTCCTGTTGTAAAGAGAAAGTGTGTAAGAATTAAGTCGCCGCGGAGTCTACGAAACTCAAGTGGATAAAGATCGAGAATTTCGAAGCGACACTCGCGGGAGAGATGTCGTAAGCCAGTGACCATTTTGGTGACTACCCGCTGGACACGTTCAATGGCGAGTATGTCTTTCTCCAAACCAGTGTAGACGACTTGATTGACATACTCGCGCAGTGGTCTTATGTGGACCTCGTAAAGCGTGTGAAAGGCGTTTCGGTCTATGCGGAGGTAGGCTCATTTTGTTATTCCCTGGAGTCATAAAATTCCTTTTGGCGGCTAGCCGTCGGTGATAAGAGAATGACAAACTAGACGACAGCCAGATCCCTAGGTCATTTTTGAGGTCTACTTTCGTGATATTTACTACACTTTGTGCACCATGTATCACGAATAGGTTCCCGGAGTCTCTTCCAAGTGATATGTGCGCACGCTTACTGCCATCCAAAGGGAGACTCCAGTCATCTGGCTAACACTTAATACAGTCAGGGTCAATCTGCAACGCATAGGGTTACACGCATTCCAGACTTTCGAATCATCAGCATAGAGGGAGGCGGTGCTTGAGATCAAGTTGGGCAGATCATCGATGTAGATCAGAAACAACAATGGACCAAGTACCGATCCTTGAGGGACTCCCACAGAGACTGGGGATGGAGACGAAAAGCCTGAACCGGCTTTTACTCTGAAAGTCCCGTTGCCAAGAAAGGAAGTTATCCAGCGCAGAATCTCTCCTTGGATCCCATAAGCTTGTAGTTTATGCAGCAGAGGACCGTGGGGGACACGGTCGGAGGCTTTGGCAAAGTCGAAGAAGATAACATCCGAGATATGACCATTGTCTTTGGCCTGTGTTAGGCTGTCCATGAAGATTAACATATCGGTTATGCATTATTGACCGGGAAGAAAGCCACGCTGATTCGAGGAAATGTTATTTGAGAAACAGTGCTTAAAGATGGTGCGTTTTAACAGTCGCTCCATTATCTTGCATGGAATGCTGGTAAGGCCGATCGGCCGATAAGTTGCAGGAGATTGACGATCGCCCGTTTCAAATATAGGCAAGACAACGTCCTCTTTCCATAATCCCGGAAGACTGCCTGTCCGAACTGTCTGTCTGAAGAGATTAAAGAAAGCCGCCGCCAAGCCAGGGACCGCTTCTTTGAGGATCCGGAGATGGATCGCGTCTGATCCCATGGCACTGTAAGAATCGACCTTGAACAAGAGGTTCTGAACGTCTGACACAGAGAAGTCAACTGTCAGGAGGGGGTATTGGAAGTGTCTACGCGGGAGAACTGGATGCTAATTTAGCAGATCAACATTGTAGACTGCTGAGTACTATTCTATTAACACCTCGGCAACCAATTGGGGGTTGGGGGAGGTTTCCCCGTCTAAAGGCCGCAGAGGAAGCGCTGACGACCCAGTTTTTCTCTGGCGACCTATATACTTGAAAAGGAAATTCTTATTCTCGTGAGCCACCTGTAGGACTTTTGACTTTACCTGTTGGGTGTGTTGCCGGATTTCTCGCTTGCACCTGTTTCATACAGAGTGAAAGGCCTCTAGATCCCTCAGCCTACTCGTTGGCCTCTGCTTGGAGAACAGACGAGAACGTACTTTAGGAAGTTTGCGTATGTTCCGTAGAAGCGGTGCACGAGAGGAGAACTTCCATAGTTTTCGAGGAACAAATGCCTCATCGGCTTCGTGAATGGCAGCTTTAAAGGAAAGGTAGTTCAAATTCACTGAGTCGGATGTGAGGCTGAGTGTGCTTAAGAACGTCCTCAATGCGTTGAAGTCTGCGTTCTGGAAGTTTCGGAATGAAGTCTTTGTTACTGCGTTTTGGAGCCAGTAACAGATAAAGTCCAAGTTTAGTAGCATCTGGTCACTATGCCCTAGCGGCGGTTTGATGACCACCCTATCTACCAGGTGAGCATCGCTCGTAATGACCAGATCGAGTAAGGAGGGTGTCTATCCTGGACGATGTCTTGTAGTTAGATCGGCATGCTGTGTCCAGCCTTTCCCATGGAACAACACTGTCAAGTGTTCTGAGAACCCACAACCAGAGTCCTCGTGAGAAGCCGTCATAGAGTTTAGTTTGAGTGCGTTGAAGTCACCCATAATAGGAAGATAGGAGAAACGCTGAGTAGACGTGAGTCTCTCTAGGGTGGCAAGGATGGCCTCCTCCTCGGATACACTGCATAACGGCGAACTATTATAATTGACCGTTGTTTATTTATTTTATTTCTGTGCATTTTAGTATACACTGTTGAGTTGCTCTTGATCTGTTGCATTATTTTGGTGTTACTTAGCTTTGTCTGGTGTTGAATTGTGATCTTACGCTTCGCTCTCTTCCCGGACTCGCTGCGGTAATAGAAAGACAGCAGCTCTCTTTGCGGGACAGACTGAAGAGCATGCAGCCAGCCTAATATACCAAACAATCCGCAAAAAAGGGACGACCTCTATAATACCACATTCAGCCAAATCGTCTCAATGCACATCGTCCAGGAATGATGCGCACACGCCCGAGTGTCGGCAGATTGTTAACATTGTACGGGAGTGGCAGTGCCCAAAAATATCGGAAATGCAGCGTCACTTCGTGAGTTGCATGCGTAATGTTCGCACGTCCTGTCAGCATATGTCAGCGGAATTTATCTTATATCCTAATCATAGGTGTATAGTGAGATGCAGTCGTGGAGTGCATATGGAATTACATATGGCTCTATTGGAGGTTTTCTCGTCAAATTTGCTCCTTATATTCTTATACGGCGTGGGTGTACTTGCATCCTACATAAGCCAACGCAGGGTACCTTTGACCTCCTCTCCATTCAGACTCCAAAACCGACTGGATCCGGAAACCTTCGCCCCAGCCTCAAACCCGTTTGATCGCGGAACTTGCCCCTTCTGGAGAGCGATGACATCCGCTAAGAGATCGCGCGTGGATTCTGCTTTTTTCTGTTGAAGAATCCCTCAAAGCTTTCATTGACGTCGACAAACGACTGGCACCCCTTTTGTCCTTGCGCTCTTACCAGGACATCACGGCTGAGAGATAGAGGCTGATCCCCCTTTTTGGACATGTCAACTGGCCGACTTATCTCGCCCACGTTGGATGTCGTAGCGCTAATGCGGTAGCATGTCTGAGCGACTTGCTGAAAACGAGGAAAGACGACCTCAAGTGTGTCAAGTGAGTGGAATAGGTTTGGATCCAGGCATGACCATGAATATTGTCAGAATGCATCAGTAGCATCAACGGTAAACGGCATAGCACCAGCTTTGAGAATAGATGCCGATCAGAGCGTCGCCCATGAAGTTATTCAACTTCGGTTATCAACCTGTCCAGTAATGCACACAGTATTTACACCTTGGTATGATTCACACCTCTATTTCATTGGTTCGATTGGTCCTTAATTTCATTGGTTGATTCGGATAGACCGCGAACTGATTTGCGTGGTACAATAAACCGAAGTCAGGGAAAGGCTGGCACTCTGAGGACATTTCTCTACTACCTCCACCTGAAGCAATCAGGCCAGATCAAGTACAAGTGCGTCATTCTCTCCGGACCATATTAAATTTCAAGGGGAGAGGGAAACGGTTCTATTGCGACAAATCTCTTGAGCGTTATTCCAGTTGAAGAAGGATTCAGCGACTGATACACGGGTTCGGGACAGAGGACCAAGGTCCCTGGAATCAGTCGGATTTCCTTGCTCAGTGTCAGCGGGCTTCGGTTGATCTGAAAGACGATCATTGAAAACAGCGTGTAGCACCGCTCTTGGGGATTACAGTGAGTACCAATGACAGAGAAACAATAATCGCATAATGCAATTCTGGGTAAGTGGGAATCAAACAAAGCTTTTGAACGATCCCTAGAAACGCTGCTGACGACCTCAAAAGGAAGGCTGTTCTAATGGTTAATAACCCTGTAAGAAAAGAACAGCTGCCTAAGAAATGTCCGAGGACGAAGCTTGAAAAGCTTCCNGCCTAAGAAATGTCCGAGGACGAAGCTTGAAAAGCTTCCTATGAAGTCCTCGCCGGCCGACATCATTCGCTTCAGTGAAGAACTGTTTCACAACACCTACTCTAAAGAAGTGTGTGAGTAATGAATCACCGCGGAGTCTTCGATGTTCAAACGAGTGCAGGTCAAGAAATTCAAGTCGAGACTCGTAAGTAACATTACTCAGGCCCGCGACCATCTTGGTAGCCGCGCGCTGGACACGCTCTACAGTTAATGTCTTTCTCTAGGCCGGTATACACGACCCGATTCCCATACTCAAGGAGCGGTCTTATATAAATTCCGTTTGAAAAGCTCCCTTGTCTATGCGGGGGAAAGTGCGCCTAATCATCATACGAGCGGCAAATCCATTTTATGCCGCCACCTCATGTTGATACGCGAAGAACGAGTCAGACAACCACCAGATGCCCAGATCTTTCTTCAGATCGATTCTCATGATATCTACTGTGCTAGATGCGCTATGAATCATGAAGGCATTGCCAGAATCTCCACCGAGTGACATGTGAGCACATTTATTGTCATTTACTGGGAGACTGCAATCGTCCGACAAGCTCTTGATTGCGTCATGATCAGTTTGTAGCGCACTGGGATCAGTGGCTTTCCAGATTTTTAGTTCGTCTGCGTATAAGAAGGCTTTGCTGGAAATATTGTTTGGAAGGTCGTTGATGTAAATGAGGAATAACAAAGGACCTAGCACTGACCCTTGGGGAACCCCCGCAGGAATAAAAAAGGGAGACGAAAGGTCCGATCCGGTCTTGACTCTTAACGTTCTATTATCAAGAAAAGAAGCAATCCAGCAACGAACCTCTCCTCGAATACTATAGGCTTCCAGTTTGTGTTCCGGGGGGGCCGTGTGGGACACGATCAAAAGCCTTGGCAAAATCAGAGACGATAGCATCTGAGATGAGACCATCGTCTTTGGCCTCCGTCAGATTATCCATGAAAATAAGCGTTTGTTATGCATGAACGGTTAGGAGGGAAGCCATGCTGTGTGGAACAAAAAAGATTACTTGATAAGAAGTGGTTAAGTATGGCGCGCTTCAGTAGGCGTTCCATTATTTTGCACGGGATGCTAGTGAGGCTGATTGGCCGATAACTGGCCGGAGAGTGCCGGTCACCCACCTTAAATATGGGTGTGACCATCGCCTTTTTCTATGCACTAGGGAGGTTGCTAGTGTGGATTGTTTGCTTGAACAGCTTATAAAGAGATTCAGCCAGACTAACAGATACTTCCTTGAGTATTCTGGGATGGATCATGTCAGGACCCATTGCACTGTATGAAGTAACCTTGAGTAAAAGGTCTTCAACATCTAGCACAGAAAACTCAGTGGTCACGAGTGGTTACCTGAACTTCTGCAGCGGTAGGACAGGATGCCAGCTCGGGGATGCGACGTTGTAGATTACCGAGAAGTACTCCCTGAATAACTCGGCCACAACTAGGGAGTCAGATGAAGTCTCCCCGTTGGGCAGTCGTAAAGAAGGAGGTGAAGGTTTGTTCTTTCTTAGTCGTCGCATATGTTTGAATAAGAAGTCTTTTCCCCGCGGGCTCTGATGCGGACCTTCTCTTGTACGAGTTTGGTATGTTCGTGGATTTCCCACATACAACCTTTCCGGACAATGTGGATCGTGCTTAGGTCCTCTGAGTTTCCTGTAAGCCTATGCTTCGCGAAGTAAACCTAGGTAGGTCCTCAGGCCGTTAATGTCTGCCTGAATAAAATTTCGAAATGTGGAGCTTTTTGTTGGTTGTTGTAACCAGTAACAGATAAGATCAAAGGCTAACAGAGAGTGGTTACTGTGTTCAAGTGGCGGTTTGATGATCGCTCTGTCTACCAAGTGGCTCGCATTAGTGATAACTAATTCGAGCAGAGAGGGAATCTGACCAAAACGGTGCCGCGTCGGGGCGGTGACGTGCTGTGACCACGCCTTCCGACGTATCAGCGTTGATAGGGAAGTCGAGAATCCGATTTTACAGTCCTGGTGAGAATCTGATGCCCTGTTTATCTTGAGTGCATTGAGATCACCCATAATAAGCAAATGGGTAAAGCGTTGTAGGCCTTGGAAGTTTTCCAAGCTTACCAGAAGGGTGTCGTCGTCGGAGACGTCTGATGAAGGAGACCGATAAATGACTTCCACTAAGAGTGAGTCTCGACCACGCAGTAGTAGTGGAAGCCACAATACATCACATTTATCAGAGGACTGGAAGCGGTTGATAACCGTGGGTGTTAGGAGACACTGCTGAAGAAAAATCGCGGGACCCGCCATTCTCCCTCGGGCAGAGTCAGCTCGGTAAACTGAATACCACAGGACACTCAGTTCACTGTCACTGATATCACCCGTAAGCCAGGTCTCCGTGAAGGCGAACATGTGGGGTTGAGTGTCATGAATTAACTGTCTGATTTCCGGCAATTCATTAAACAGACTCAGAGAGTTCGTATACATGCATCTGGAAGCTACTTCTTCGCTGGATTTTGCGAGAAAATAGAAACGATGATGTGAGGAAGAGCCTGGGAAAGAAGGCCTAGAATTGAGGAGGGTGGTGGGACTGCACTCGGTCTGTTCTTCCGAGTTGTTCTGACGGCCCTCCTTCGAGGCTGTGGGGGCGACATCAGCGCCTGTGCGTACGTCAGTGACCCAAAAGAGCTTTTGACCTGCATTCTTGGCGCCGGCACCTGCGAACTGTGCGCCTCCGTCAAATTCCGCTGCATTGAAGAGTGTTTGGAAGTGTTCACCCACGGAAAATTTGACTTCTTCGTTTGCTGGGTGAGCGGTTTGGAAGACGGCAAAGGGCGCTGTGTTATGGGGCTACGGAAAGAGATATCCATAGGAGTGGGCCAAATTGATGATTTCTGAGTTGTAGGAGGCCGTCCTAGCAAGCTGCTTCCGTTCCGAACTCTTGGGTGGAAGAGTCTTCTGCTGGGCAGTTTGGTGGGTTTCAGGGTGAGTAACTCTGAAGACGGTTTTTTCGCGGTGTAAGTACCCTCAATGCTTTTGCATGTGCCTGAGGCGTCGGTCGTTGGAACGACCATACAGACGGTGCCTCCGCTTTCCACAACAGGCACAGGGGTCTGAGGGGATACTCCGAGAGCAGAAACTACGACTTTAGTCTCCAGTTGTAGCTTCTATTCTGCCAAGATCTGTGACTTAGTCTTAGTCCGCTCTTCGCGTCTCGTTCTCTCTTGCCGGGAGCGGTCGAAAGATAAGCCTTTCAGATGGGCGTTGGCGGACCTTGAAGCCTCTGTTTTGCCCACCACTACCTCGGGGTTTAGCATGGCTGGCAAAGTTACCAAAAGGCCAAGTGACTTTTTGGTTGTCTTGGCCCACAGCCCACTCGCAAGTACCATGTTTGTGGCGTCCGGGGAGAAGGATGTCCCTAGGACTGTCTTAACTAGCTCGGTTGGAGAAGAGGTTGTAGGGAAGCGACCCTATAAGACAACTCTCTTTTCCCTGAGAGCTTTCTCCTTCATTCTTACTGCCGCCTCCTCTATGTGGGCAAATGATACGGCAGCTGCTTTCTTGGTGATTGCAACACTAGAGAGAGCAAGCGCTATATACTCATTCACAGAGTGTAGTTTCAATTCCATTTCGGACAGAGTCCGTTGGTAGTCCTCTATCTTACTCTCCATGGAAGAAATGGAAGGAGATACAGAGCCAAGAAGAGCCCTGCATTTACAGTTGCAGGCTTTCTGCGTTACTTCACTAGACGTGGTGCGGGTAAGACCAGTCAGCTGCGGAACGGTGCCTTGGCTTTCGCTGAACCTGCAACTCATACAGATGTAAATAAGGGATGGGGAAGCTAGCTGTTTGTACTGGTGTTCGTTAAGGCCAGTGCACTTGAAGTGTTACCACTTCTGACACTGGTCGCACCGCATGCTGTTTTGTACGGACATTTTACACCCGTAACGGCCGCAGGCGCCTGCTGCTACAGACTGTCTGCTGAGTCCCAGCACTGCTAGATCTGTCACGGGTCATTCTCAACAAGTTCGAGTAATATGCTAGGAGTCTAAAAAATTGTACGGATACTATTGTACACGAATAATACAATATGCAATGAGTTATGCTATTTGACATCGAATATCAATGATCGTGTATAATGTTTGATGCGCCGGGCACCAAGATAGCAAAGATATGAATGGACACCTACAGCAAGTAAACACGAGGCTAAAGAATAACACGGATAAAATCGAGCACAATACAATACGCGATGAGTTATGCTGTTTGACAAAGAATAGCAGTGATCGTGTATTTTTTTTGATGCACTGGGCACCAAAATAGAAAAAATATGAACGGAAAATGGCAGCGATGAAGTTTGAACCAAATTTCGATTCACCCGCGTAACACACAATCATGAATGCTGTAGGGCGATTGGCTATGTGTGGATATTTGGAAGCCTAAAAATGTCAGCAAACTGGAGTTTTTTTTAATTATTTTTGTAGAAGCGTACGTGGCCATGCATCACATGTAACTGAATGTATAGGGTAAAGTAACACGGATTTTGTAGTATGCAAGTGGATCCCGGGCCGCTGACATCAGCCTATCATTTTGCGTTTATGTGTCTACGATTCTTCATTACTGTTGACCCATCGTCCCATGTACCATTTTTGTTTCGTTCCACATTTTTCTCCTGCCTGGGTCCCACGGAATTTTTATGCCGTCATCTTTTCGTGGAAACTTTTCTGTATGGATCAGAAATCCCCAAACAGAGAAGAAATTACCAAGGTGTTGAACATTGTCAACACTTTGGACATGATTTTTGCTTGCAAACCATCAGCGGTGGTACCATGAGTAGCAACCATACTAACATGAGCTTCTACCAGTGACGCTGTCCTTGAGGGGGTCACGTGAGTTTAGACAGTTCGTTTTTTAACGACTGCGTCACAACATACTTCCAGGTCTCAGGAAATACAGCGGTGCGAAAAAGCTTTAAACCAACGAGGCCTACAAACCCTACTCACAGTGTCAAAAAACAAACCCCACAATTACGTGATGTTGTGGAACAAAAGGTGTAGGCAGTACTCCGGCATGACTAATTGACTGCAGTTTGTCCCTAAGATGTCGTCAGTCCTATGAAAGCCCGTCTGTTCCAACATGATACGCATGAGATTTACTTTCATTCCTTATGTCTCTGCCAAGTGATGAGTAACCAGAGCAGCCCTTGTTAATTTGAATGGTGCCTCTCACCGAAAATCGTTTAAGCGTTGGTAGAATGTGTCCTGCCCTGATACGCGAAGATGCTGACCAAATAAGTCAGTTTTTGCATATCTAACGGAGCGTGTTGTTTCGGCTGATTTTAGAGTGAGAAAATTCGAGTGTTGCTGTTAGTGTAGAAAAGCTCTTGATAATTTTGGGTACTAGGGCACTTCCAGAGTACGGCTGAACTAAGTATGGATTTATCTGAAAGCGATAGTTGAAAAAATGTTTCGTTCAGTCGCACCTCTGTAAAAACCGACTGGGAATTATTCACCAGGTGGGTTCAGTCATTTAACCCACATACTGCTCCTTATTTTTATTCTTCACGCATACCGTGTTTGTTGAAGTAAGAAAAATAATTCGACGCCCCCACATTTACAGTTGTCATTACCTGTCCATCTTGGTCTAATCTCCCAATCATACTAGTCAGAAAAAACGGAAAATCGATATCATATGCAGGCAACCATTAGAGAATCAGGCCAATTCTTGATTTTACTCAGACTTTCCGTACGTAATAAGTTTTTACAAATAAGAAAAAAATAGCTGAAGGTCCATGATGCAGCGTTCAAGCGGAACAGATGCAACTCGGGGTACATCAGTTTAGAATACCGTTGCATGAATTTTGAACGCTAGATCAACATCAGCCGTTCCCATCCTTTGTAAGTTGAACCTGATCTTTCTTCTGGTCCGTGAAACTGCACCTGGCTATCTGTTTACGTTGGAGAATGTGAACATCCCCTTGATATCCTTTGTTCATTGAATATAAGGTTTCAAAATGACACGATTCTACATTAATCGAAAGAGTAATGAATCGCATTGAAAGAAGGAAAACTGAGGGCTTCTGTGAAATCTTAATGCTCCATATGCTCCTATGTGTTGCTTTCTGTTCGTTTCAATAATTGAACGTTAAACCTCAAGACGCGTACTGCAATCCCCAGCTCCACGTTGCTTTGGGTGGATGTTTAGATCCTCCAAGTCAGAATCTTCTGTATCGGTTGAAAAATGCACTCGTGAAATGACTCAAATGCTACAGTAGTCTTGTTGTGTCACTGCCAGTATAGTGGCAAATAAATATGCTGTCTCAGCCGAGTGTATTTAAAGCGGGTAAGCAATACGTTCACATGTCTAACTCCATTCCAACTTATGTGTTTTGTCATATATGCAGACTGGAAGTGACTGCTTGCCAGATATAGTTGGGATATGTAACTGAAACTTTTATGACAAGGAGCTTGTGATCTGCTGAGCAGCAGGACACGCAACTAAGTAACATGAAACAAGTACAATCCAGTCTAAAGTACAAGGAAGAGAATACCACAGATAACATTGTGTGTTAAAATAGTCCGCAAAGTCACTCCATTACATACTACAACACACATCCATACAAATATGTAAACTGTACAGATATGATGTGTCACGTACTATGATGACTGTTTTATTACGTTGTTGACAATAAGCTGTACAATGGCACTTGAAAGATAAATACTTGATTTGCTTGGTTTGGATATTTTACTGCTGTGTCGAAACCATCTCTGGGGTTGTACTAAGTTGATTGCTATGACACTGTATTCCTGGAATCACCAGAGTTGTGTTTCATTCAACTACATTTGTCCCAGAGCTCCTGCAATGATTTTGATTAGTAACCGGATGTTGTCATATTGTTGACTGCATGGATAATTACGTCATACACTATACGGATCACACTGCGATTTCGTTGGGAACTGGTTGAGGGTCTAAGCTACGTACATGTACGATTAATTTTGCGTGCTTCTAACTGGCATAACAAACACTTTGTTCCGATTATCAAAATTATTATCAACAGTTCGACTAATATATATATATATATATATATATATATATATAAAAGTTGGAACAACGTCATCTTTAGAAAACCCAGAAAATACTTAATAATTCATTGTACGAAAACAGTTCTTAAAAACCACTGAATGTCGGTGCATCATCAAGAGCAATCAGCTAGTAACAGGCTCACTATGACGGCATCTTCAAAGCGAATTCAAAGTAGACTACGATGGAACATGACAAGAATATCTAACCTCTTGGCCGGAGGGTGGGGTTAGAAAACGAACAAACAGCCTTGGAAAAAATAGTCTGCAGATCATTATCACATGCAGAAAACCATGAATGGTGATGCAATTCAGAGTGTAGCGACTATAATAAATGATATTTTGATAGTCGCATTCATCTGTACATTTTCTATAATTTTGATTTTGTANAACTGACAGGGTTTTATTTTGTTGGATCAGTTCCAACAAGAGTCAAACCTGCGGCCATATTTGTGATGCGCTCGATATACGTCAAAATTTTCATTGAAACAAACAATCAGCAATCATACAATGGTGCCAAATTCTATCATGATAGACGAATGAATATTTCAATCAAAAATCATGTAAGCTATCAGTCAGTATTAATCCCTTCCACAAAGCGTCCCCAGTATATTCTACAACAAGCAGAATCTCACAATATCCTGATGAATATTTCTATTCACAGTCCGGTTGGTTCATTCGTCCAACAACACCAACCGACAAATTTCCTGCTCGACCCGTAAGTTAGGTGTTTCGAAGCGTATAAGCAGGGGATCTGAGTATCGGGTCTAATCCCGACGAGCACAAATCGACTACAGGAAAATTCGCCCAGGGAGAAATTTCTCCTTTAGGATTGATTGCAACGACCTCTTCCCCGTGAAAGCTAGCTAGTACGGATATCAGGTAACAATTATGAGCCTCAAAGCAGAAGATCATTCAAAATAACGAGGAAATATGGAACAGTTTGTTTACTTTATGAACCTGAATAAAAAAAATGAGGAGGCGTAATTCATGTGGTGTTCTCCGGAGTAACAT
>QNGE01008075.1:0-19099 GCA_008508345.1 Paragonimus westermani
GTACACATTTTTGTGCACATGCATATACACGTGCACATAAATGTACATATATATATATGTATATATATCTATAGGTTTATGTATAGATGTACACGTGTTCATCTATATTTATACAAAAATAAACAAATATGTGTATAAGTATATATATATGCTTATATATACATATTCATTATTATACACATGCATTTGCACACACATACGTATATACACATACACTTATATGTGCACCTAATTGTATTCATTCGTGCTTTTCTCCAACCCCTCTGGGATAGCCCATGGCCCAATGAGAAAATTGCACTTCAAGGTCAGTCGGTGCATTATTAGTCCATGCCAATTTGAGTTTCGCGGGTACGAAAGGAAATGCGCTCCCAGGAAACAGGGTGTGGCCCCACACCGAAATCAACCGAACGCCAACGCAACAAGTGCTGGATTCTGAGCAGATAAAACACAGGCTTGCCGGTGTGCCAGTCATAACGACTGATCACAAAAAATAGCGTTCACGAAGATGTCTCCTTCTGTGCTCCGCCTGAACACTTGATCACACCGTAGCTTGGTTTTCAGGACGAAATGGCCTGAACCAACGCAGAACAACGCGGTTTGTACGAAAACATATTAACTTTCTCAACTTTTGGTCTTCATTGTATTTTGGCGCTGTAGCACCCACCCACCCAGCACGACTGTCCTATGAGTGTCCCATGAGTGTTCTATGAGTGTCCCATGTGAGTCCCGTGAGTGTCCTATTGGCGTCCTAACTGAACATTTTTAGATCACCCAAAGGACGTTCATGGAAAATTTCTGCGTAGCACATGGTTTATTAATAAACCATGTGCGACGCAAAAATTAATCTTTCTCAATTCCATACGTCACTTAACGATCACGCTTCGGACGGATAACCCAGCGCTCCCACAATTAACTCAACCCTCCAGCTATCGCGAACAAATACATAAGCGTCTGATGCCCACAAAAACACCGCAGTGACTGTGATAATAATATATTACATATTTATACACCACTGCAGTTCGAGTAGTGCAAAACAACATTCTGATTTCATCCACTGTTTTACATCTGTTTTCATTGTCACAGTTAATTATTCCAATACATTCCAATACATTTTGTTGTCTATATATTCCGCCTCGTCCGATCGCTTAACAGTGTCCTGTTAATTATATACCTGCCCTCACATACTCCCACTCTCTATTTTAAAAATAGCCACTCCGACTGTAACCCACCCACGTGGCTTTTGGGACCGTCCCACCGTAGACTGAACATCACCCGAAGTTAACCACTGCCATCGCATTCCCATAGAAATTCCAACCTGCCCCTCTGAGAATAAAACACTAAACTCGAGTTTCGTTCCCATCAGAGATCATCATTATTGCATAACCTTGTCACAGCCGAGAATAGAACACCGGCCTTGGTTTTTGTAGTGAGATCACCTTCGACGTCCCCAAAATTCTAAACTCCCCGCGACGTGAGATTTGCCTTGCCAGTACCACCGCGCTTGTTCACATTACCTTGCATATGTAAACTTACCACGAACCACTAGCATCGAAGTTAGTGGGCCGGCATAAGTATCGTGGTTATGCTCTCAGCTGTGTAATGAATTCGCACTATCTCTACTCCTGTAGGTTACATTCACTAGGATAACAATGTTTAGCTATTACCGTTAGGAACGTCGCTTTACCAGCCTAACGCTTGTCTGAATTCTGAAGGTAGACTGGAATTTTCCGTCGACGCACTCTTCCATTTTGGCGTCTGCTGTGCGGTTGTGCTCAAGGTGCTCTCACGTCCAGCTCTCTAGCACCCCTTAATTGTTACGTTGACGTCTGTTGTGGACGGTGAGCAAGTCAATAAATAAAGTTTGTTTGCAGATTCATCGTATCCTCCGTGCGACTTCTGATTCACGGTAGCATAAGGTTGGGGAAACTCTGGGCGTACGAATTCAGGATCTCGCGCTACTTCCATGAGTTGACCATGTTGACCCCTGCTCCAGTGACATCACATTAAGCGTGACTGATTCATCATATGTGAACGCTCAGCTACATTCGCTTGTGAGTAATTCTCTGATTGCTCGATCACTTTGAGAGGAGACAAGGTAACTGTCCTGTCAACTCCACTTGATGACCCCTTGATCAGAACTTCCCTCCAGATATGAGACCACAGAAACCTTTAACTTCTTGGGTGAGATTTTGACTACTCATGAGTAGTAGGAGGTTTTGTTTCAAAAATAGATTCAACGTCATCTAGAGTTGATCACAGTTCCCATAGACTTATCAGAAGGGTTACGTTGTCCTCTCTCGGGGCGGTCAGGCAATCTGATAAACACGTGCAGGTAAACGTGTTTGTGTTCACATATGATAATTCGATTGTGTCCAGTGCGAGGTCAGTGGCGCAGCGGTCAGCACGGCTACCTCGTGAAAGAATGGCTGGAATTCTTGTCCCAGCCGTGACAAGAATATACACTACTGACCAGCTGCAACGGGAATGAAACCACAGTTTAGTGCTCCTTTTCGAAAGGGGATTACTGAGAGTTCCATGGGAATGCGATAGCCGTAATCAATTTTGGGTGATGTTCAATCCTGATGTGCTTCCACAGCAGTTCAGGGTACGGAATGTGGAGATTGTATTGAGCGGGAACACAGGTTCCACTGTACTAACGGCGGTGAAGTCAACAGATGTACAGAACAGTGAGTTGGAGTGTGCCTGAATGATGTGTAGCTCTGTTAACGTGTGTTCGAATTATCATTGTTTTGCGTTTGTTGGTGTAAAAAATATATTTCGGTATACACTTAACTGTTCATGCGGATATCCCAGTGAGCTTCCAATAGAGGTGGGAAGTCAACTTTTATGAATCTGAGCGCGTCGCTTGCCTATCTAAACTCAGACCGTTTGTAGTAAGCCGTATCTGTTCTATTTAGGTTCAGTCTCTATCGTTCCAATTGGTTGCTTCCGTCATTTCACTACACTTGAAGGTGGGTCCCCCCAGCACTGTCTTAACAGTCTTGGCAAGTGTTAACCTTCGGCACCGTTCACCAGACAGGTGCGTTTGTACAAAAGGATAAGCCACAGCTAACGAAACAAAAAACAAGACAGGCAAAGAAGGCAGATTGGCATGCGAACAGCATGGAGGGATCTCAGTTGAGACTGTTACGCAGATACCAAAGCGTTTGTGTGGTCACCTGCAGTCACAAGCCGCTATCCTTGAACAAGTGTGGAGGGTCTTTACAAGGAAGACACAATTACTAGGGAGGATGGATAGATTATGGAAGCGCTCAAGGATTTTTGCATTGTGTGCGGGAGGGATCTATGGCTTCTACTGTCTAAAATGGACCACTCAACTCTTCCAGTGTTCATGGAAAGCCCCGTTATCACAGAGGAAGACGTTAGGGACAAACTTTTGGTGCTTCGGGTCGATAGGGTTGTAGGGCCCGAACAACCGCACCCAGTGATGTTGGGAATGTTGGCTGGGATGTTACTGGTTTCACTAAGGGCATTGTCCAACAGTCCGTTTGAAGGAGTGGTCCCATGCGGCTGTATGTATTCGGTTGTCACTCCTTTGCTCAAAAAAGGGATGGAGGTACGCCTCTAGTTGCTATTTGATGACGTTGACCAATATGACGTGTAAAGTTCATGAAAGGATCATTATGAAATCAGCATGTGGCTGTCCTGTTCAACACAACTCTGCACACCACGGATTCTTGAAGTGCAAGTCGTGCCTGCCGAACACCGCACCTTCTTTGAAAAATAGCGGACATCCTGGATAGAGGCGAGAGACTGGACGTTGACTATTTCAATTTCGAGACAGCCTTTTGCTCTGAAAATGACCGTGAATAGACTGGAAACTTTCAAACAGGCAGGGCTATACGAGCCAGTGTCGGGCTACCACCCCATGGAGTATCACCAATTACAACAGTGGACCCGCCACTTTTCCTTATTCAACTTGATCGTCTGCTGGTTGTGCCTGATTTGGACTACTTTCTTTTCGTGGATGACGTCAAGCTAGTTGGGCCTCTGACGATAGAATGCCAGCCTCGGCGAGATTTGGCCGATTAGCACAGTAGTCAACAAACTGGAATCCTTCCATGATCAATCACGAATGTGGACCGCTATCCACTAGTGAGGTAGGAACTGGGAGGGAATTGTAGTTCAGCAAGAGGAGACTGAACGAACTTGATCAAGTGAAAGACTCGAGAGTTTTCTCCGATTGCTTCTTCTCGCCCTCCGCCCAATATGCCTCTTCTGTACCTTCATACGCCCGCACTTGAAGTACCGTGTGCAAGCATGAGCACCCTACTCAGAACTATACACATATTTTGGAGAGGGCTTAGCGCGGAACCTCACGTAGGGTGACTGGGTGAAGGGCATGAGTTGTGATGGGTGACTATGGCATATTCACACCGCAACGTCGACCCACATAAGGAATTCGGCGGGAGTACACATAAGAATAAAAGAACTATGAGATACCCGAAGGGTTGTCTGATGGAACAGGGGAAAGGGAGACAAGTGAGGGGCAACTGCACTTTGTCCAAGAAGATAGGACGCGAAGTAGAGTAAAAAACTTCTTTTCTTACTATGAACATGAGGAATAAGTTGTCGAACAACTTGCAAGGGCAGAAACGGTAAAAGAAATCGGCAACAAGTTGAGAAAGAGTTGGATAAGCCTGTTTTACCATAACTATCGGAGTGAAGTGGACCCGACGGCCGAATATACAGCTTACTTTAAATCTCACTCTGAAACCGTTGGTTTCTTTTATAATGGATTGACCATTGTTTCTGGTAATTGTGTTCACCATTCGTCACTATTATGACTGTTGCTGCTACTACTACCATTGTTGATTGACCAACTAATATCTTTGTTCTCACAGCAGAACCATATTCCTGAGCACCTCCACCTAGGCTACTAGGATCAGGCTGTGCATGTTTGGTTGTTGATTGGTGGTTAAAATTATGTGCACATGAAGCGAAGACGCAAGTGTGCGGTTTTGTCGACACGAACGCCTGTTACCAGTCATTTGCGGGAACTTACTGAATGAGAGCAAAATGTCTGGCGAATGGAAGTACTGTTACGTCATGCCCCACCTTAAACGTGGAACACGTGGTAATGCTGCAAACTGTTGCCCTGTAGCCAAAGGTCCTGGATAGCTTAACAGAAGACCGCAACTGACGCTATTTAAGTGAACATTCGTTCTGTCCCTGAGAAGCATGATTTTCGTCAACGATGTTTGTAAACAACTAATATATCGGTGTTACTTGACCCATGGATTGCGGTAGTGACGTTGATGTAATCTACACAGATTTTTCGGGGGCATCTAACATGTTTGATCACGATGTCTTGTTATCTACTGTAGAATCCTGCGGCTGGAAAACTGCCTTTCGTACAGGATTTTCAGTGATAGTTCCAAATCTTTACAACACCTGGCCCACAACTAAGTGCCTCAGTGCTCCATTATTGGACCATCGATGCACGTGCTATTCATCAATGACATCATTGCCGTCATAAGATGCGTTCAATTATGGCGGGATATATGAACGTCTGGATATTAATGCGGACCTCAGGGAAGAGAGCATACATCGGGCTGACAAGGACAAACTGTCTCTGATCGAAAGTAAACGGTCTGCCCTTTGATATAGACGAATTTAATGCCATTCTTCCTCGTCAAGGTACCAGCGGCGTTTAATACATGAAAGTAGTCTCAGTTTAGTCGACTGCCCATCACCGACATCCAATAACCACTTCTTACCGGTGAGTTTTCTGCACTGGGTGGTGAAAACCTTTTTGTATGGTTAATTCATACAGTGTGATGCGACTCGATATAATCCGCCCCAAGATTCTCAGAGAAGCAGTTGCCAGTCTGGGAGGACGTCTGTATAACCTGTTCATATGAACGGTGCGAACTGGAATCCTCCTCAATGCACTTCTGGCTAGCAGACGGTCAATCAGCTTTACTTATCATTTTTGCATAGTGGAGCGCCTAGTAAAGCGCACCACCTATATTCCTCCGTTCGGCATGACACATACCTAATCACTTGTGCGTAACAAATCGGCTAATCTTCGTGGATAGTCTAGTAGGGGCGATAGGCAATGAAATACTCACGGTTGCTATCTTCCTTGATTTTGCCGAGACGTTGGCTAGTGCCTCATGTGGCCCATTCGGGCGAAAACTGAGAGCTCATGGCATCCGAAGCGTGTTTCACTGCTGAGTTAACTCTCTTCCGGATGACATAACTTTAAGAGCCGAAAACGGACCAGACCTTCCGCCTCCCTCCTCACTTTCTGGTGAGATTCTTCAAGGGTCAATGCTGGTTCCCTTTTTGTTCTTCATTTTCAACAACGTCTTTATGGACACCTTATCCAGCAGCGTTCTACCATACGCCGATGTCTTGAAAATCTGTAATGTCAGTAGCCCGACTGCACCACAAATTGATCTCGACGCGATTAGGGGCCGATCAGACGACTGCAGCCCCTCACTGATCAACAGTAGTTGTGCAAACGTCTCTTGGTGAGAAACCTGGCGATGCATTCGTGATTCATATTGTGTGCAACAAGCGGGACGTCACGAAAATCGGTTGGAAGAGATGATACGGCACCAAGATATTGTCTTACTTATATTTTGCTTGTCATAACGAGACTATGGAGGAACAGGGATTTACCATTCAAGATAACTAAGTACACTTTCCTTTCCATAGACAAGAAAGCGTTCCGGATACTATACAGGGCTTATATAAGGCCGCCACTCGAATATGCTAATCAAGTGGTGTATAACATCCTGGAGAAGGTCGTGCTGGCTGTTGAGTGTACTCAGCGCGCGTCTATCGAAGTAGTCTTTGACCTAAGAAGCGTCGCGTTCGAGATTTGGCTAGAATTTCTTGAACTGTATTCTCCCGGGTTTCGAGTGCTTCGCAATGATCTGAGTCTAACCCATTTTCTTTCTGCAATACGTTCCGTAGAAGAGTTTCCCATCATGGCGAATTAGGGTGACCCATGAATATGTGCCGGAGCGCATTTTGCATTCCGCCCACGGACCTTGCTCAGGCAACAGTTCTTTCCTCATTAGGTCGTCAACCATTGAGATGGCCTCCTTTCTAACGTCGTTAGCTGCACTTCTACAGGGCAGTTGAAAGCACTGCCAGGCTCTTACCCACTCAGACAAGACTAATGGGCCTGCTCTGTCCTCACTATTTCCTGTAACCTGTTTCTGATCGATTCGGCCGCCGCATGACTTTCGGACAGCAGGCAGTAGCAGACATGTTTGTAGTGATACCATTCTAAGCATACAAGCGTCAGACAGAACCGGCGCGCTCTGCTCGATTCCTGGAAACGTTCATTCTCTTATGCGAGCTGTCTCTTCCAGGAAAGTTTCATCAAGTTCGGGCCCGCACCCGTCCCGCTGATGGCTACCTCCAGTGAGCAGAAACAAGACATGAAAAATGTAACTGCAGGGCCCCTGCGAATTTCACCAGACTGCACATAACCGGGGCAGAAGTAGCTCTCGTTGAAACAAGAAACTCGTCCGACCTGAAGCCGAAGTTGGGCCTGCTGGATGAGTATATTGGGCTTGACTTCTGGGCGTGACGGTTGTTCACAGGTTAAAGGCTTTTTCACTTCTCAAATTGGGAAAGCCACCACAAACTTGAAAAACAAGGCACTCCGGAAGGCTAGGCTTGATTTGCTGGGACGGCTTCCTGATGTACTTTATTCAGATAGATGGACGAGAATGATGTCAAATACCTTTGTCTTTACAGATTCGATAGACCTGGTTTTAGCAATCTGACTTTGCTTACAAGCCGTCCAGCAGTCATTGAGAATTCTCATGAGGTTATCCGCAAAATGAGCACAGTAAAACTGCTGGATAAAAAAAAGAAGATAAAAGCAACCCCTGCCAGACTGAGAAGAGTTTGAGCAGGTGGCTTGATGCAAGAGCGGCGGAAGCGCTTTTAACTTGCTGAAGAAGGGCTACGTCCCAAGGCTGACTCCAGATTTCTGGCCAACGCAAAAGCCCCCATCCTTGCCCCTAACTGGAGAACAGTGTGCCATAAAGGCCTAAACACTGCGCCCACATCCACATATGGGAATTGGAAAAACGGACGGCATCTGAAAGAATGATAAAACAGAGAGCGGTCCTCAACAAGGGTGAATACCAATTAAATCTCTAGGTGGTCCAAATAAATTGTCCAGTGATATGCCAGCATTTAGCCACGCCTGCAAATATTGGACAGACTTACTGGGATGAGGAATACAGCAGTCTACTGGCAACCATACTTCACACTGGTCTTGCACCAAGACACTCGAATCAGGTATGAGGAACAAGAAGAATGACAAAAAAGCCAGGCTGGACTGGTTGACGCAGAATTTTGATTGACATTCAGAAACCTTGATTCAACTCTGTACAATCTTCGGGAAGGACCGAGGCTATCTGTTGGCCAAGAAAATTTTTCGGAAACGGTTTGGGAGAAAACACTTGGTGGCGAAGGCTCACACTGATGAACATCAGAGCGGCCGGCGTCTATTGAAAAAATACCCGCAGTATTAGTCCAGTCAGGTCAGCAAATGACAGTGAGCGAAGTAACACACCGACAGCTGAAATACGGCTCCGAATTAAATCAAGGAAAAACGAGAGAAAACGAGTGTTTGTAGTTCAACAGGACAGCAAGAAAGCACACATTGCCACATTCAGGCATTTCGTTTATTCTTATCATTTGTTCACACAAAACATTCGGTTATATAGGTTAAGGGCGTAGCGTCAAAACAATGGAATGAAAGAACTTCACTTGGTTCCAATCAGGTTCTACTGCCACGGCAACCAAATTGATTGCATCCGTACCTTTTGCCAAAAAGGGGCCGGTACTTGACGCTTGATCAACATTGCCTCAAAGAACGCCAACAATCTGGGGTCGCGATTGCGCAATAGGACCATGAACGAAGTGGCTGGGTCAACCACATGACCTGTTGCGATTAAGTGTTTCGCCATTGAAGACGCTGGATTTCTGTTCGGGTGTCGGTATGCTGACCCACCTTGAAAAGTTGTTTGTACTGGCTACTTAAGAATGTGCTCTGCCTTCCTCTGTCCTAAATTTGGGTTCGTTTTGCCGATATGTAAATTACCGCAACTGCAGGTAAACTGGTTGATAACGTGAGAGACAGATCTGTCCGAGACAGAACGACCGGGGCAGTGGAGGCTCATCCTGCCGGTGGAGAGCAACGAACGCAATTCCGCCACGGGATATGTGCGGTCAAGGGCAGACTTCAACTTTCGACTTACATCGGTAATGTTGTGGTCACCTGTGTGAGGAGTATAGAGAAAAACCTGCTTTTCCGCACTGACTGTTGTTGGAAGGTAGTCACCCGTTTCGTGCAATAAATTTCGGTAAGAGGGCCATAAAATGATCAAAATCGGTGAATATTGTGATATCATCGACATACCGTTTATGAAACAAAGAACGGTCAATACAGTACGACAGTCCATCTTCGACCATTCCAAGAAAAATATCAGCCAATTTTGGACCCGAGGGGCTACCCAGTGCCATAACGTCAGGTTGTTCATAAACACATCCTCCAAACTCAAATCAAATGTTCTCATTACACATAGGAATCAATTCGTCAAGGTAGCCGACAGAAATGGATAAAGAAATATTATGAAGCAAAATAAAATTACATCTATAATCAGCAGTTTTATATGGTGGCACGTTTCCCAGTAGCGAATCAACATCAACGGAGTACATCTATTGTGCGGAACTCATCGACCTATTCCCAAAAATATCACACAATTCAAGAGTATCCTTCAAAGAACGGGAGCTGAGGATGTTGCGAATGGGGCCAAGAAGCTTAACTAGCCTTCGAACAAGCTTGTGGTAAGGTGAATCACTCATGGCAAGGATGGGTCTCAAAGGGACACCGGGCTTGTGTAAAGTGGGTGTTCCTCTCATACGCGGTGTATCAGTCTTAATCGGTTTCAACCCTTTATACTCCCACTCACTTATGTATCCTTGCAATAAAAGAATTTGCAGCTTCCATGTTACCTGTTTTCCCACTAGGATGTTATTATCTGGCATGTAGTCAGCTTTGAACATCCTGTCATCAGGAGTACGAGGCCGGCGCCTTTGTCTGGTCTTAGGAAAACCACGTCTTGCATTTGTCTTGGTTAATTGCTGGCCTCATAATGTTCAGATAGTAGAAAATAATGCTGGTTAATGGGTGACAGTATAAACTGGCTCGAGACATCGACCAATTTAACACGAAACCAACCTGCAGTTTCTGGTGAAGTGAGCGACAAGTCTCCTAGATGGTCGTATAGGTTTTCAGACTGTGCTTGTGTACACTGCTTACTTGATAATTTGTGGACATGCTTCAGGGCATGACTGGAAAAATTGGGCTTGCTAATGGTGCGATCCAACGAACCTAGGAGATTATGAAGCGTTTTGACCGCGGTCTTTTCAACAGTATCCTCGGCAAGGTGCTTAAACTTTATACGTCACACAAGGTTAAGTTCAGCTAACATAGCATCAAAGCGATGTTGGGTTCCTACAAACATGTGAAGGTTTCGACCACGACTGACGTGTATGGTTTCCCCCTGATCAAGCCCCACTATTTCTGGATAATTCGATGATGCGGTTTCTTGAGACCGTGCTGACTAGAAAATTGTCTCCAGTGTTTGGAAGCCAACCGCGCGGCTAAGGAATACGGATAAAGTAGGAGTTGTAGCGCCCAGGAATGTGGACGGAAACATCATCACCCACTATACTCCAAATCCTCTGATACTGTCGTCGAGGAAGCGTCCGTCGTCGCCAACCTCCATGCGGTTGGATTTCAGCTGTATGATACATATCAGACATCTCCAGACAGACCTCAGTTTGTTTCAACCGTCGTTCCTGTTGCTTTACGATATGGAGAGAATATCGTTCTAACCTGTGCATTCATAGACAACGGGTCGGATTACACACTTGCGAATGAGCCAGTAGTCGCCTTGCTCAGAATGAGAGAATGCCGGAGATAACTCAGATTAAGCGCGCCTAATACAGAGACCACTCGTGTACCGTTAGCCGTACAGTTCGATTTCTCTTCCACGGGTCCTAAGACAATCGTTCACATTGAGCACTCATGGTCAGTGACGACCTTGCCTAAATTACGTACATTTCGCCCAAGCATTCAGTAGTTATTTTCATGGCTGCACCCGCAAGGTATATTGGTTGGCCCATACACTGACGGCAGTATCGGTGTTTTTATCGGGAGTGACGTCCTAGAAGCGTGCTGTGTCATCGATCAACGGAAGGGAAAGTTTCACGAACCACACGCGGCTAAGAGAGCCGTAGGATGGACGCTTGTGGGCTCGGCTAGTAGGCCAGTCAACGCCCAGTCGGCGATGAAGCTCACAAGCCTTGACGTACCACAATATAACTTGTGAAGATTCTACCAACGAGACTTCATCGATGGGGGGCCAGTTAAGGAAAAGGACATCTCTGTTAATGATTGTCAGGCTATTAGGATGATAAAAATAACATCATTGTATACTTCTTAACACACGTGTGAGAAGCACGCTGGGCGTGTACGGTTGTTCAGGATAATTAGATGCAATCTGGGGGTATTTCAGCCGGCACACCTAGGCCTTTCGTCCCACTTTCTTATCGATGCACTGTTTGTGATCGCTTTAATTGGTCATTCCACTCCTAGAAACGCGGATCACTGAGGGTGATCGCACAATAATTTGTTTGCCCGCCCCTCGTGAAAAAAAGTTCGCCTTTGGTCACAAAGGTGCATCGGGCTCCGAAAAAAGTAAAGTTCACAGGCACACAATTCTTACACTTGGCATATTCTCTCAGCCGGATGCCCGTCTTTCTCATGTACAAGTTGACATCGTTGGCCAACCACGACCTCTTGACTATGGCATGTATACAATGACCGCGATAGAACGTTTTACCTGTTGCTATTTAACCGTGCTCCTTAGCGATGTCTTGACAGAGCGAGTTGTCGAAACCTTCTTGGATAAATGGGTCGCTACTTTTGGTTTGGTATCTGCGACCATCGCAGACTGAGGAGCCCGAGTTCAGCCTTCCCTGGTTACCAGGTTTATTTAGTTACTGGGTGGTCCACACATTAAAACGACTGTATACTGTTCATAAGCTAACGATTTAGTCGGGCATTCCCATCGGCAACCAAAAGCCTCGATAACGGCCCAGTCCAACGCCACGAAATGAGGCGGGCGTGTCTCATCCGTGCCTCTTGGAGCCCAATCGACCGTTGAAGAGGACATCAACTGTCTTACCTCGGAACTAATTTGCAGTACTGCAGTGCACCTCGCAGAGGAACTGATCCAACCATCGACACACCCACACACACGTGCAGATCAAACTTCATGTTTACGACAGAACACGCCCGGCCTTCGTTTCACATCAGCTCTTCAACATTGGCGCCGAGGGCAAAGCCTCCGTTTATGCATCAAGATGCCGCAAGGAAGCCACCACAACCACGGTAGCTTGGCTTCTTCAAGATGGTTAAGCTCGACGAAGAATTTCCATTATTGAAAGGTTTGGACGATGTGAATCCGTATCTGGTGATCGACTGAAATCGGCATACACATAGCAGGATGTCGTCCCATCTGCCCCGATACTGAGTGAATACAACTCCCGTCCATCGCTGACAATATTACGTCCTTTGTACGTAAGCCACTTTGTGCTCTTGAACAAAGCACTATACGTGCAAGGGCAGTCTGTACATCGTCCAGAACATCTGACAGATTAAGACACTTGATAGACCTATCGGGCGTCCGGCCTGTTTCCTCTCCATTGCTGGTTTTTTACGGTGCTTTTAAATCATGGACGCTTTGGTGGGGGAGCATTGTACAGTCGTAGCTGAACTTTTCGAATCAATCCTGTTTCTCACATAACTTTTTGTCAACTTCATCCACACATCACCATCGTTTTTGAATTTGATCGGTGTAGTTCACAGAGCAGATACAATTTCACAGTCGACTGATCGCGGGCTGAAATATAGAGAGGATTCTTCAAAGAAGGGACACTGAAACAGCGAACACACGAAACAACGGCCACAGGTCACACTTGTCACAGCAATACAATCATGGAACACAGATGGAACAATAACACAGCAGACAGCGTATATCGGCCAGTTGTCACTATGCGAAAATGCCCCATAGAAGTGGTACGGAATGGGAGTGTCCGAGGGGAAAGTACGTATACAAGGGAAGTCTGAAAGATGTCTTCGGTAACGGACAGTCGGTCTATTCATTCGCGACATTTTCGTATCCTCCATCTGCGCCGATCTCTGGAATAAAAGCAACAGGATAAAATAAATGAGCAAAACTACAAGTGTGGCGTGTTTCAGCCGATGCGTCGGCGATTAAAATAGTCGGCAGTCATTACATCCCGCCTTCGTCTGGTAAGTGGCCAGCAGAAATGGAGATTTCTCCGGTTCGCTAAATATATCTGGTTCCTATTGGGAAACTGAATAAAGGTGATGCCTTGTGGAGAAAAAAAGGTTGTTCTTCCCTGAACCTACTAGTTTTGTACACTGAGTGGAGGTAAACCACCCTTGAAGGCGACCTCGTCTAAAGTTACCAGTGTTCGCCTGACGCACACACCACCAAACTTGACTAGTCACAGATCACTGCGTTAAAGCCACATATTTTTGCCCGTAATCACTGTCTCAAGTAATCAGTATTCTTCTTTTGTTGAAACAGTGCCAGCCTTTTCCCTATTTATGTCTATTACCTACCTGGGAACATTTCCAGAGTAGTCACTGATGCCTGGTATGTTTTTGCAGTCACGACTATGACGATTTGCTGAACCCTTCCGGCCGTTTACTTGTAGTTATGACCGTTTCAGTTTTTGAGCCGTTGCCCAACTGCAATAAACAATAGGAAGTCTACTGCCACGAGCCCACTTCCTCCTTGTGTGGATTTTTGGAGTGGCGAAGTAAATGCACAGTGGAATATTCTAGCTCCCCGTATCTGATGATCTACCGACGTGAAAAGTTCGTCATCCCACGCAGCATGTTGAATTGCCTATCGATCGTCTTCAGAACCTACTATCTGGAGCTACCATCCTGTTGTGTGGTCACCTATTCGTTTCAAAGGACCTCGATATATCAGTGGTTAGTTCCATTGTTAGTGACGCATCTCCTGTTTTATTTCTGCGCACGGCCTCCACACCTACCATATTTTGGTCATTATTATCTGTGAGTGGGGAACTCAAAATTCTGTTCCAATTTTCTCGCCGTCATTGTCTTTTCATAGTTCTCTCTTGTTTATGCCTCGTGCATAAAAAATTGTGTACGATTACTGATATCAATTATCGAATGACGTACAAATTCGTTACGTGTTGAATTATTTGAGTTATATTGTATGAGACCTTCTCCGCATTATCGCGTCTGTTTTTTCTGAATCTCTGAAGACCAACCGTTTCGTACTGTACATTGCTGGTCCCCATCGGGAATGGCCTGTGTTGGACCAAGCAGCGCTGAGGCTCAGAGGACACCCCCTGGGGCAGCAAGCGTCTGTGGCCGGTATAAATGTAAAATGTCCGCACAAAACAGCACGCAGTGCTACCAGTGTCAGAAGTGGTATCACTTGAAGTGCGCTGACCTCAGCGAACACACTTACAAGCAGCTGACCACTTCATCTCTCAATTTTGTCTACATGAGCTGCAGGTTTGGCGAAAGCCGGGGCACCGCCCCACCGCTGACTGGTCACGCGCAAACCACATGTGAATTGAGGCAGAAAACCGCCGACTGCAAATGTGGGGCTCCTCTATGCTCCATATTTCTTATTTATTAGATGGTAAATAGGACGCAACAGTACCAACGGACTCTGTCGGAACTGAAGCTGGAAATATAGTCCCTAAATGAGTACAAAACGCATGCCCTCCCTGGCGTTGCAGTTACCAAGATGGCAGTTGCCCTATCGACCGTTCACACAGAGGAGGCGACGATGAAAATGGAGGAGAAAGCTCCAGGGGAGGAACAGTTGCTTTATGAGGCCGGTTCTCTACGGCATCTGCCCCACCCAATCTATCTAAATCAGCCTTAGCGTCTTCACTCTGCCGGACGTCACAAACCTGGTACTCTGGAGCAGGCTGCGCGCCAGGAGAACCAAGTAGCCACTTGGCCTTTCGGTAGCCTTGCTAGTCACGTTCACACCCGAGACCCTGCTGGGAAGAAAATTGGCTTTGAAGTCCGCCAGGTCCCACCTGAAAGGCGTGTGTTTCGATCACTGTCGAAAATTAGGGGTGAGACACGAGCAGCAGACTAAGTCACGGACCATGACAAACCAGAAGCTACAAATGGAGACCAAGGCCGTAGTTTCTGCCCTTGAATCACCCCTAAGACCTCTGTACCTGTTATAGAACGCGGAAACGCCGTCTGCATGGTTATTTCAACGATCGACGCCCCAAGCTCAGGCGTATTGAAGTCACGGAAACCACCCAAAAATCTCCTTTAGTGCTACCTATCCCAAAACCCAATAGACGGCTCGGTAGAATATGTTTCCTTCTAAGAATTCGAAACCAAGGTAGCCTGTCGAGACCGCATCCTGCTACTAAAAAAGCAATAATGCGGCCCGGCCCAATAATTATTTCTATCATTAAACCAATAACACCAAACTCATCGTTGTCTTTCAAACTCCACAATCAGCAGACAAAAAACGAATCTCTCCGTGGATGGAAACTTCCAAACACCCTCCCAAGAAGCGCAATTTGCCAGCGGTGCAAAGGTTGCGAATGGCAACACCAAGAATGTTGGACAAGATTCCTGCAGGGTAGCTGACGTACACACGAGCGGTAATGTCGCGTCTGCAGGCACAAAGTTGGGCCGTCAGAACAACTCGGAGGAACAGACGGAGTCCAGCCCAACCACCTAACTAAATTCCGGCCTACTTTTCCGGGATTCTTCTCGCATTCTCCTTTTCCATTTTCCCGGACATCCAACGAGGGAGCAGCTTTCAAATGCATGTATACGAACTGTCTGAATCTGTCTAATGAGTTACCTTAAATAAGACAGTTAATTCATGACAGCCAACCCCATATGTTCGCTTTCACGGATACCTGGCTTATAGGTAGCATCAGTGAGAGCGAACCGAGTGTCTATGGTTTTCAGTTTACCAGGATGACTCCACCCAAGGGAGAATGGGGTGTGGCTTCTGCGTTTTTCATTCAGCGGTATCTCCCGATACACATGGCTATCAGTGTCTTTCAGCACACTAATAAATGTGACGCTCTGTGGCTCTCACTAGCATTGCGTGGCCAAGACTCACTCCTAGTAGGGATTATTTACCGTTCTCCCTCATCTGACGTCTTCGACGACGACACTCTTGTGGTCAGTCTAAACAACTTCCTGGGGCTAGAAAGTTTTGCTCATCTGCTTATGGGTGACTTTATTGCACCCAAGCTAAACTGGGCATCAGTTTCTCACCAGGACTTCGAAAGGAAATTTTCGACTTCCTTATCGATGCTGATACGACGGACGGCGCGGACACAGCATGTCAGCGCCCGGACGCAGCATCGTTTTGGTCGGATTTTCTCTCTGCCCGACACAGTCATTAACGAGAGCCACCTGGTAGACAGGGTTGTCATCGAGCCACCACCTGGACACAGTGACCACTCTTTGCTAACCTTTGATCTTATCAGTTACTGGATACGACAACCAGCAGAAAGGTCCACAGTTCGAACCTTCAATCAGACAGATTTTAACGGTCCGAGAACCTATTTAGGTTCAATTTTCCTTCACTTCAACTTCGTGGACCAGAACAACCGTACTTTTCAAAGCGCAATCCAGAAAGCGGACGAATTGTTTGTACCACGAATTTTGTGCACCTTCTCTGGTCGGCCACGCGTTCCGCGTGGGATACGTCTCTTTCTCGATGACTGTTCCCACTTATTCGCAAAGCATACGATTACGGGCAACTCAGAGGAACTAGACGCGTTCCGCGTTGTCCGAAACAGGTGTAGGCGCGAAGTCCATGAACACGCTAGACTCGTACGAGGAACCATTCTCCTCAGAGCCCGCGGGAACAAAAAATTCCTACCTAGGCATACGCGATGACGAGAGCAGGACGAAACTTCAGCTCTTCTGTCGACACTGTTTGACACGGATACTTCATCTGACTCTCCGGTTGTGGCAGAGTTATTCAGGGAGTACTGCTCGACAGTCTACAGGGTCGCATCACCCAGCTGGCATCCTCTCCTGTCGCTGCATAACTTCAGGCAGCCACTCGCTACCTCTGAGTTATCTATGCTAGATGTTGAAAACCTTTCATTCAAGGTTAATTTATATAGTGCAACGGGTCCTGATAATATCTATTCCTGAGTGCTCAAGGAACCAGCCGCTCCAGACTGGCATCCTCCTTGGAGTATGAAAAGAGGCGACGGTCAGACCTATATTCGAAGCGGGCGACCGGCACTCTCCGACTAGCTATCGGTCAATCAGCCTCACTAGCATTCTGTGAAAGATACTGAAGCGCCCGTTAAAGCGTGCCATTCTCAATCTCTTCTTATTAACTCATCTTTTTTCTTCCACATAGCATGGCTTCCTTCCTAACCGGTCATGCATAGCAAACACGTTTAGTTCCATGGATAGCCGGATGGAAGCCAAATACAACGGCCTCATCTCAGATGCAATATTTTTGCTCTCGCCAGAGCTTTTGACCGCGTCCTACACAGCCACCTGAAACACAAACTGGAAGCCTATTGTATTCAAGGAGACGTTCTTCTCTGGATTACCTACTTTCTTGATTCTGGCAATGCCCTTATGGTCCATGGTTCATTTGGCACGGTAGATATGAAAATCGATCTGGAGAAAGATCTGAGCATCTGGTTGTCGTCTATCTTATCCTCCGCGTATCACCATGAAATGTCTGCAAAAGTGGATTAGCCACTCTTATGGTAATTGGGCGCCCCCCCCCGCGTAGACAAGAGAGCGTTTCAAACGCTTTACGAGGTTTATGTGAGTTGTTCTTCGCGTATGCCAGTCAGGTCGTGTATATCGCCCTGAACCAAGAGAAATTAGCTGTTGAGCGAGCCCCGCGCGCGGTTACCAGGCCGGTCGTGGGCTTAAGAAACTTTATTTATGAGACTTGACTTGGAAGTGTTGGTCTGTACCAACTTAGATTTCGAAGACTCCGCGATAGATTAATACTCACACACTTCTTCCTTATAGTGGGTCTCGTAGAACGGTTCTTCGCTGTAGCGAATGATAACGGCCAGCTATGACATAATAAGCCTTTCAAGCTACGCCCACGAACCTCTCTTAAGCAGCAGCTGTTTTCTTGCAGAGTTGCTAACCGTGGGAACAACCTTTTCTCTGCGGTCGTCAGTAGCACTTCTAGGGATCGATTTAAACCTTTTTGATTCTCATTTTTCTTGTAGTGGACGAGCGGGTAGGTTTTCGGTGTTCGTTCACCAACACTTTAAGAAGCCGTTTCTGAAAAGCAGTCTAAATATAGTCCCATCACACATCGAACCAAAAGAACTCGTCAAAGTTTGGAAACAAACCGTTTATTTCCAGCAATTCTAGGAAATATGATAAGCCGTCAGTTCTAGCCTAATCTGGGAACAACGGCAGCAACCAAGGGAAGAAAGAAAGGGGGCACGAGGTGGGTTCCAGCCCACTAGGCGGCATTCAAAAGCGCACCAGGCGAGAATCGCACGGAAATTTGAGTGCGTTAAAAAACGTTTGAAAGATCCAGGGTGAACGAAGTTGGATAGTCAAAGGATAGATTAGTCGTTAGTAGAGGGACGAACATTCGCTGCGTTCAACCAGTTGAACGTCTGAAGAAAGTGACACCGACTTCGTATCAGGCAATAAAGCACGGTTGCAGCTGGGAACCATAGGGAAGACACAGGATCGCCGTTCACTACAACCTAAAATTTAATTTTGTGAGCGATCTTGCCCTTTTCGGTGTTTGCTGTAATCCTCAATAGCGGTGCTGCACACTGTTTTCATTGATCGCCTTTCAGACGCTAGCTGAATCTGAGCGTCAATTTCAGCGATTCCAGCTGCTGATACATGGGTTTAGTGCATGTTTTGCGCTCGCCGCACTATGTTGCTTTTTACTCGGGTACGCAATTATCAGACGCGAAAAGCAGAAGGCCGTTGAGG
>QNGE01008076.1:0-19087 GCA_008508345.1 Paragonimus westermani
CAGTAACTTCCACACCAATACATTTATATTTATACAATTTTGTCTAACAGAGGGTCAGTGTTGCGATGATCAACACGACTGACACATGAAAATGCGGATAGATGATCACGTTCCCGTCATGCCAAGGGTAAACAATGCTGATTGTCTCTACCGAAGCAAAATTCTAGGCTGGCGCAGTTTTTTAGAAGGAAATATGTGATCAAGTGATCTGGTTAAATGAATCGAATTCCCGGTTACTCTTCGTATAGCCTATGCTAATTCGTCAGAAATTGTTTGTTATTCACGCAATCCGCATGAGTAGCCACCAAAACGACACAAGCTGATTTCTTTGGTCCACCACCAGAAACTTTCAGGGGACAAAAGGTAAACAAACGGAACATTATACTATAGTTTGTAATGTATAGGAGTACTTGTAGTTTATTGTCCTATGCGTAAATTGATCAAATTGCATACCAGGTTTGTGAGCAATTCAGACTATGAGCTGAAAAACCTCACCCGTAATCTNTACCAGGTTTGTGAGCAATTCAGACTATGAGCTGAAAAACCTCACCCGTAATCTCAGTTGCAAACCTATGCTTGTGTATTATCTGGAAGTGTCCAGTTGATTCAAGCAACGGATTGCCTTGGAGGGACCACAAAGGCAGTCGAAATGGTATTCCGTGAACATTACCACGAACAATCTGGACTGTACCGCCAATTAGTAACATGGTAGGTGTGTTAGTAACGAAAGGATCTGGACATTTATAGCTTTGAAGATTAGATGGGACGCCATTCAGCGGGTCCGTGGTTTTTGCCATTGGTTCAAATCCAGTCAAATAAGATTTTTCACAAATGAGTATCATTGGAATACAGTTTTACATGCTTCTCAACATAACGGTAACTGGTTTGAAATCCATCTTTTCGAGTTGGCATTTTCACATTTGTTGCTATCCATTTGCAGATGGACCTGCATGAAAACTTAGAAGAATTAAAATGGTTGATGCACGACTTATCATTGCATAGTTGGTTCGGACGGAAGTAGCCCATCTCCGGGTACTGTTATGAACTGACTATGGTCACAAGATCTTTATGTGGCAATAACTTAGTACGTTGGGATAGGAACAGGTATCCCACTAGTTTAGCTTTGGTTTTCACTCACAAATTTGCAATGGCTGCTGGTCCGGATTCCATTCTGATACCCTCAGTAGGATAAACCTATGCCGATAAGAAAATCTTCATCAAGGTAGATTCGTGAAAGTCCTGGGAGGTTAACAGAGTTGACAATGCTGAGATGGCTTAGTTTGTACATCTGATTCTACGTTTGACAACTCAGAAGAAGATAGTCGGTAGTTTGTTTCAAAATTTTAAAAACAGCCTCAGTTGGTCAGCAACAGTGAAAATGAGAGTAAACAATATTCTCACTGAAATGTGTGGAAGTGAACGTGACTACGTCATACAAGGCGCAACTCAGGCGCAATTTCGTAAGCAGTTTCCACCTATCTGGCATACCATTCGCTATACGTTGAAGTTTTGTAACATTTCTGGCAAACTAACAAGTTGTGTTGAGTCCACATGGGTATGCTACAAGAAATTATCGAGTTGCGTAAAAATAAATCAGCGAGGCCTTATATAGTATAAGCTGACATCTTGTAGTGGACTACAAATTTCGAAACCAGTAGGTTGTAAGCAAATCACTGAAAATCATGTTCATCCAGTTGTTAGCACATCACACAGGGCGTGTGACCTTAGATTGCTACATGGGGGTTGCTAGTTTAACCTTAGCTAATGGGTTCAAACAAAGACGGAACTAGTGAAGTTTTGGTGCTCGGGGCTGATGGTAAAGATCGAGAATTCACTACAACAGTTAAGTGTGCAGATTTCGAACGTCATTCCACTTTTTTCTGCTTGGAGTGACAAAAGGCTGTTAATCCAATAAATGAAATGCCCGTTCGTAACTTGAAATAGCGATGCAGAATTCTGGCTTTTCATTCTTGTCAAAGGAGTTTATGAGAGGACACAAAAATAACCATATTGTTGATGTTTCGAGTGGTACAAGATAGTTTTTATGCCAACTGTAAACTTCATTCCTCATTCTGCGTACATTTGTGCAACAGTTTTGAGACACTCATTGTAAGACAATATTGTTCCTCGATTTGTTGGCATGTGGGATCAACGAACAGACATAATGGAAATCTGCTGATTTTGTGATATAGCACTCCCTGAAGTAGAACAGTCAGATGTTGATCACGTCAGCTAATATTGTAGCTAAGCTGCAAAAATTTTTCGTTATCAGTTTCTGACAGAAAAACCATAAAACGTCTCGCCAGCCTCGTAAACATTGAAGTAGATCACAGAATCCATTCGAATGCGTGATTTAGCTGCCAACGGTCAACGGTGTATGACTAGATACTTTTTAAAGCCCAGTTGGCAGGTCGTAAAATCATGGACAATCACCAGCATGATCCATAAAAATGCAGTACACACTGAAAATTGAGAGTGCTTCTGCAATGCAGCGGTGTTATAATGTTTCCAATGAGCTTTGTGGAGATAATTTCGTTCACTGTGATTATAGTATTTAAAAATATGATGTTACAGTTGTTCCAAAATTTATTTGGTATGTCCGACACAAAAGGCAAGCAAAACCAAGTGACGCGGAATATGTTAGTTTGTGATCTGACATTCATAAGTAAAATGTTCATCCGCATTGCTCAATCTCGGAAGTTTGTCGTTAAATCTATGCGCCATGACAATGCACCATGCGTACATTTAATTTTGAGAATCAATTGCCAAGCATATGACAACAGCTCATGTATCAGCCTAAGTTCGCAAGTGATGCGGAAACTCAGTGGTGGTCGAACTCTAGTATTAAGTTTTCGGGATCCGATACTTCAAGTCACGTCGTGTAACATGATTGAAAAATGGAGAATTTGGTTAGTGGTCAATTTATGGTAGTTAGTCTTCCTCAAAATAGATGTTAGCCAATATCGTAGAGTAAACTATTTTTTTTAAATGCTGTCGTTTACTTTCACGAAGGGATCAGTAAGTCCCGACATAGCCCACACTTACCAACGTGCTTTTAACCTAAAAGCATACATGTGGTGTGAGATTCATGAACTAATAAGAATCATACTATACTTCTTCGATTAAACATTTGGCAAAATACTAAAACTATCCATCCTCTCGCTGTGTCGAAATAACTTGATATCTTACGTGGGATGTACTACTTGGAGTTTGGTGAAATTTATCCAAAAATGTTTATGGGCTTGGTGACGTAAGCGACTCTTTTGAATGAACGATCCACATTGGAGGTTAGATTGTGTCGTTGCCTCTACCAAACCAATGAGTGCGGTCAGAAGTGTGTCACATCTAGTCTACTCTCGTTGAACACTAGGCATCTATACATCTTATCAAGTGTTTCCTGGTTTGATTTAGTTTTGATCACACTGTAGCTTTTGATATCAATTAGCTGAAAGTACAAAATGTCGGACTCAAGTCTTATTCTTAAGAGCGAAGAGAAATTGACTGGTCAAAATGTAGAATAAAATGAACCGACTACTTCCGTGTTCCGCTCCACGCCGCAGTAATAAGGATACTCATTTATAATACAGTAAATTGACTCTCTTTTCTTCTTAAGCAGTACCACATATGTTTAGTGGAGCTCAGATCTGCAGAGAGCCCGTCGACCAAGAAACAAGTTGTAGTCCACTGGCGACCATTAGTTATGCGCATTCGATGTGAGACTGTCACACGCACCTTACAAAATCACCATTTACTTGCTATCACGATGCACACTTGAAGGTTGATAATTTGCAGAGTGTACAGTTAGATTCACCCGTGAAGGAAAGTTTGTTGTTTTAAACAGCTATATGTCGTCTCTGGTGAGTAATCGTTTCTAAGTAGAGTTGCATCGTCCAGACCTCCCTCGTGCAGCCACAAATAAAAACTACTGGACGACGAAGAAATGTAATCATTCTGCATGGAGAACATCTTTAGATCACATATATATGAAGTCTGTATCGTTTCATAAATGTTCAAAACCGGCAACATTTGACAGGTTTGAAAAGTTGTCCATCAAGTTTCTTTAACCTGCGCTGCTGTGTTTGAGGCGGTCAAGATTTGTTCAGGTTGACTGAAACTATCTGACTTACGAGAGTAATCAAGATAGATTCATATGTCATTTTCATCCCCTACACACATTGTGCACAAAAAATGTGAATAAATGACTTTGTTCACCTCATCAATCGTCGTAATCCCAATTTGGAAATGTATATCTTTCTATAAAAGGAAAATAACCTAACCCACTTAGAACTTACGTAGTGGTTCAAACACTGAAATTCTTGCATGCGGAAAGTCCAGCCAGAATCGTACATTTGCTTTTCTTCAATCTGGTGTGTCCAAAAGGCTAAATACGACCAGGTGAATGCAGTTTACGTCACCGATAAAGTGGTCGTACAAGAAGAAATAGGGCTCATATCCGGAAAAGTCCCAGAGGCTATAAGCAATTGTCTCTATGAACAAGTAAAACTTCAGCAGGAATGAAATCAACTTCATACCTTATCAGTTTATCCTACGGGTAGTTGGGAATTTAGTAATGCAAAAAACTAACGATCGGTTCTTTGATATTACATGTGTTTTGTTTTTCACCCAGACGAGAAACGTTCGGAAAAACTTGAGGGTTTTATTTGAAAAAACCCAGTGGGAAAAAATCTGGGCTTTGAATTCACGTACTAAGGTGATTGATCCGTTACCGTGTGGTATAAAATTTCCCGATTTTACGTCAACCACTGATGAGGGTAAACCGATAAGAGCGTCCTAAGGCATATCTTATCTACCTGTTCTAACTGTTGTCTGAGTCTGATAAAGCACGACGTGAGCCTTTGCTACTCATTGCGATCTCATGTATTTTTCTTGCTGTAGTTGGGATCAATCTTAGGAAACCACCAGCCTCGGTCAGCGTTGATGCTATTGTCAACAGTCTGTCTCTATTTGAGGAAAGCAAGAGTCGACCGGCTCCTTCCTCAGTGATTTTTCTCTGTCTGCTATCGTTTTTAACGAGCTACAAAGCAAGCTATCTCGGTTGACTGTTCGAGTTTCCCTGTGACTATTCCGTCTATAAGGGGATTAGTAAATGCATATTCCTTATTTCCAGAAAGTGGCAGGTTTCCACCGGACTACCTGCGCTGCCTCCCGAATAAACCTCACTGGGTGAAAGCATCCTGTAAGAAACTTAGCTCTGCCTGCAAAGTGTTAGGGTACTGATCTTCAACGCCATTCTCGTAAGATGTCTCATGAGATGTCGTTTTGGACTTGAGGGAATGAATCTGTCTAAGTGAAAGTACTAAACCTCCGAACCTGTTTTATTTAGATTTTTGGTTGGACTAAACAACTTGTTCCTCATGTTAAGTCAATATCCAATGAATTTTTCTGGCCGTCTTTGCTTGATTTTCCAATGAAGTTACTAGCGTTGTAGGTGAGTTATAACGTCCATTATCCAGTTGACCGACTCTAAGTATTATCTGATGAAAGGTCAGAGACTTCGTGTAGTGATGATAGACGGTCGCACCATACTACTCACACCACTATTCTGTAGCCGCATGGAGCGAAATGATCGCGGGATAAATACGGGAGACATATGGGAAGGATCGTTGGAAGGCAGAATGACATTTAATGGCTGTCGCCACATGACGGAACCGAGACATGGTGCCCAAAGCGACTGGAGCGTCCTCAGAAGAGTGCGGTGTGCAAATGAGTGTTTTTGTTCCTAGTCCCGTTGAGAGGCTTAATTAGTGTTTTGGTTTCTCCAATAAAGCAACCTTTGTGCCGTCCGCCCTCTTGATTCACAACATTAGATCATTTAGGCTTGACAACATGCAGCCAAAGAGTCATGTTGAATATTGAAACTGCATTCAAGTGGAGATGGGGTTCAAGTCGAAGTATCCTAAATCCCTAAGACTCCATTATTCATTTGAAACACTGAGTTCCTTTTGTTTAGTTCATCAAGAAGGTAAGGAGACATACTGCCGGATGCGAGCATTCGCATTATTCTCATCAGTCCATTACATAAAACATTTGGTTGTCTAGGTTCTACACATGGCAAAAATACAATGAAATGAACGTACTTCATATGGGTGCAATCAAAGTTAGGTCAACGTTTTCACTGCCGCGGCAACGAATTTGGTTGCGTTAGCACCCATTAATCAGTCAAACTGTACTCAGTTGTTATAATAAATAAAGTAACTCCAAACTAACCGGGAAGTCCGGACCAATCTGTTAACGATCACATTAAACGGGACGATTATGTTTATTCTCCTTCCGGAATGGCAGACCAGGCTGAACACCATACTCACACAAAAACTTGTGCCTGAGTGTTTGGATGTGTTCACTCGGTCATGTCTATTGTGAGGCTATTGGCATCGTGACTAGAACGCTAGTCTCGTAAGCACGAGGACAGGAATGCAGATTCCGGTCCGGAGGTAGAAATGCATTACTTATGAGCCCTAATAAGGAAGAAGTACGAACGTGAAGCTCCATTTCTATGTGGGCTAGCTGGAAGGCTTGTCCGAATGTGAGATCTACGATCAGGTGTGGGTATGTGACCAGTCTGAAGTATTCAAATCGTTCTCTTAGTAAGAAAGCTGGTTTTCAGTTCACCGGCCGAGTGACAAGAAATCGAGTCATAATGGTGAGACTCCGAAAGTTGACGGTCACCTAGGTCATTAGTAGACGATTGCACAATCTTGCTATCCGTATTCAGAAGTTCGTGCTGACACTTCATCTCCTCTGTCCCACAATCAACCAAACTCCTAATTTGGAACAGTTTTTGTACCTGTTAGAGGATATAAAGTCCAAACCTGCGATGTTCACATCTCTCGTCAATCCTTTTTCGAGGATGCATGATTTCAGTAATATGAACAATAGAATCCATTGTCAACTTAGGAAACCGCTGAAACACTCACGCACTGATGATGCCACCTCGCATGGTGATGAAACTTTTGCAACCTAAATGCCAAGCTCGGCGAACATATCGATACCAAGACAATTGGTCCTCTCTGTCTCCAGACACACGGACATCCAGCCGAATCCTTGGCTTCCTCTTGCAAGTAGGCTCGAATGGTGAACTCTCAGTCGTGGCGTGTTTCGTCGTGCAGTATTCAAAATGTTCAAAATGTTCTTTCTCCAGTTATTACCTCTGCTGATCAGCCACTCTTTCATAGTACAACTGAACCCATCCGTCAACCCGTTCACCTTTGGATTGTGCGGTGATGTTCCCAGGCGCTGAATTTCCCAGTTCTTCAGCATCTGAAATTACCATCTACTTAAAGCACGAGTCCCGGTCTCTGATGACTCTATGGGGTATTACGAAGCAAGCCAGGACGCTGTTGATGACAGTGTGGGTGACCGTTCGGTTCGTTTGATCGATCATGGAGATGGCTTCCATCCATCGTGTGAAATGGTTGATCATCACAAATATAGAACAGTCTCCATTTGGGTTTGTTGACAGTGGATCAAAAGTGGCTATGCCTCATGTTTGCTCGACTTGCGATGTTGAGATGGACTGCATCGGCGATGTTACCATCATTGTTTCTCGCTTCTGTTGCATTTGGGGCACGCCCCAACGAAATCGTTCACATCCTTCCACACCATAGGCCAGAACATCCTTGGACGTAGTAGATCAAACACGCGCTTTAACCCCATGTGAATATCTGCGTGTGTCAGTCCAAGCACGCCTCCCATCTGGGCTACCGGATTGAACGGCAATATTTGCGGTCGCAGCCCGATCTGCACCACCACATCAAGGAAGAGTTGGCTGTTCTCCAGATGGAGCCGATCCCAAAGGTGTACCAGCCCGTTCGGCTCTGAAGTCAACGTCGTGGGTTTGGTTCCTGAGAACAAATGTTCGCAAATTTCAAGTACTTGAGGGTCTTGATTGACTGACATCTGTTTGATCGATATCCGTTAATAAGTATGCCTTCAGTCGGCAGTTCATTTTCCTGTATCGGTCATAACAATCTATCGAGTGCCTCCTTCTTTTTGTCGTTGACATGTCCAGTGGTGATGTTGAACTATTGTATCGGAGGCCCCAGAGCGCCAGCCGTCTGCGTGAATCATTTATGGTTTTTGGCCAGATCGTCCGTTTGTGGACCGTCACAACATGTAAGGCGTTCGCTGTGAGATAAGTTCTACACCTTTCACCCGAACAGACGATACCTAGGCATCCATCTTTGTGGCGAAATCCTTTCTCCCTGCTACCATCAGTACTCGGCTGAGGTACTCAAATATAAGCAGTCAAGGTTGCAAACAACTGTTTTCGGTAATTCTCATCAAGCATATACAGTTACATGAGATTCATCAGGTTCATATATCAGACAAATGTATGGTTATACGCAGTGGTAAAAGTCATGGGAATTGTGGATGACTGTCTACCCGGGTGGTGGTGGGTATGTGTATGTGAGAGTGTGTTGTGTCTTTGTGAGCGGTGTGTGATAACGTGTTAGTCGGGTTACTGGGACACTCGGTTTCAGACAGCTTACAAATAGTTGGCCACGGGTGGTGTGAGGCCTGTATGAATTTCTTTGAGCGCACAGTTGTTGGGTGTTGAGTTCGATCGCATTCGCCTCTGCCGTGGTCAACACTCTCCCTCTGACAACTCGGGAATGGGCTTGAGACACTCTGTATATGATTTTGAACGCTGTGTCGAGCGTGATCTGATGACCCGTGTCGATCAGGTGCGATCCTATTGCACTCGAAATTGGTTTTGTCATGCCATTACGTAGCCATTTCGGGAGGTGCTCACGAATCCTGTCTGTTAGTGGCCGAGCAGTTTTCCTAACGTAACCTGCTTGACAAAAGCAAGAGAGAGAATAAATACAGGATGACGAAGAAAACTTCGGTAACCTGTTTTTCAGATTTGGCACCCATATCGGTCAGCTCTCAAATGAGATGATCACTCGTGCGGCATTGTAGGTCTTGGTCAAAGCATTTGTCAGCCTGCGACTGATCAGTTCACTAGCTGTATCGCCTTTGAATGTCAGGCTGATGAAAATGGGCGTCTTCGCTACTGTTTCTATGGCTGGTTGAGTAAGTATACACTTCATATTCCTTTCTATAAATCTTTCTGGATATCCATTATGGCTCGATATCTCCTGAATTCGTTGTAATTCGTTGTCTATGGTGTCTGCCGTGCATATCCTTCTCGCTCTGTCAGTTAGATAGCTGATCAAGTTTCGGTTTTGTTTCGGTGGGACAATGCTGAAGAAGTTAGTTTACTGTCCCGTGCACGTCGTTTTACTGTGAACGGATTTTTCTAGGGAGCCGTCCAGTCTGCACTGCAATGGAACATCAAGGAAGGACAGTCTGCCATCTTTCTCCTCCTCCAAAGTTAATAGTATATTCGGGTGTGCACGACTAAATGCCAGTAAAGGGTCTTGCGCATCAGCGGAGTCTTTTATCACATCGGATATGTCGTCTACATATCGTCTATATAACGGCAGCTCAGAAATTGTGGACCCTAACTGATTCATTTTCATTTTTGTCATAAATACATCTGCCAACAACGGACCTAGTGGGAATCCCATAGCCACTCCGTCTTTCTGTCTATATATTTCACCGTTTGAACTGAAATCGTACGTTATGCGTGCAGAAGAATAGCACTTCCTTCAGATCTTCGACCGAGAAGCCAACTACTATTTGGTTGTCTTCTGTGTACTCAATTGTTCCCGATGGTTTTGGAAGAACTATCACGATTCTGATACTACTTGCATTTAACGAGATGGTGAATGGTTCATTCTGTCTGATGATCGTAATGTTTCATCGAATGTTAGCAGCCTTTCGCTTCAGTTTGCTGAACATCACCTCCAAGGCTTCAGTCCTTCCCGATCTTCCAGAAGTAAGAGATGTCTGAAGATGGCCGAAACGCCGCGAAGGTCGAACAGCATCCTGAGGAATTCACATTGCTGTCCGTCCACATAAGAGGCGGTTTTCACGCTGTCATTCTGGGCCATTGGTGGCTACCAGTAACCGGAACGCAAGTCCATGACGGACATTACTGGCTTCGTGCAGATTCCTAAAAGTCCTTTACCTTTGGGACATCGGAAACACGTCTTTGATCGCCACTCGGTTCAGCTATCTGAAATCGATGCAAAATCGGTAGCTTTCATCCGATTTCTTAGTCAACAGGACAGGTGACGAAAATGGGCTGCATATCCATTGGGTTATTCTCTTCTCTACTACCCTCTTCAGCTGTTTCTCCAATTCTGGAATCAACCTGAATGGCATTCTCCGATTTATTGGCCTCCAAGCCCTGCTGAAGATCTATCGAATGTTTCATTCATGTACAGAACTCGTACTGGTCACCCGCATTAGTGAATATATGAGCAAACTCACCAACACACTGCATGGTGGCTGAAAAGTGGCGTTCAGGTAGATTTCTCAGTGACCTCTCCCACTCGACATTACATTTTCGTTTCCTCATGATACAACCTTTGCCTTCAATCGAGTTGGTAGATAGTCTCTTCTACGCTATCGATTGCTAACATTGTTTGGTGTAGCCTGACATGAACTGTCCGAATTTCAACAATGTGAGTTCCCAGTACCTTCAACACCGTCCCACCGATCGCAACTACATTCCAGTTATCGGACTTAACAGGCAATCTCAGTACTCTGCTTGTAATTGACACATCAGCCATCATGTCCACTACAGCGATCTCTGTTCTCTCACTATTAGCACCTTTATTCGTGTAACGCAACCATGACAACCTATAACCGCAGAAAAACAAGAATAGCATCTGTTTGGGCATTGGTGGATTGTCGTAATGTGTTGATGGTAAACCTAGTGGTCTTGAGTGTCGCAAAACCCGGTGCCATAGGGATGACCAATTGCCTGTTGTTGATCTTGTGCCCTAGTGACTTTCTGAATCAGTGCAGCTAATGTTTCTTCAGATTGCGACACCTCTGTCTAGTTTCTCAAGTCACAGGCAGCGTTTTCCCGTTCGATGTGTAGTGTTCCCAATGCAGTCAAAATTTGTGCCTCGCCATTTAGTCCATTGCACACTGCAGCCACCTCAAATTTCCACAGCCATTCTGTCCCCTTCCTGAAATGGGCTTGGCCACGACAGCCTCTACGCGTTGTGCTCATGACGCGACATCGATGTAGCGTGAAGTCGTTCTCACGACATGCGCTCGATCGCATTTATGGGCCATCACACAACACTGAGATGGTTACCACACTCACATGTGCACTTCTGTCCAACTTGTTTGTGTCTGAGGCCTTCTGTCGTGGGTTTTTGACACGCCATTTCCCGTCCGTTCATTCGTTTTCGTTGACTGATGGCTCGTCCGGTCGTTCGTGTTGTTCGCAATCCATTGGCTGTGGTCTTTTCAGCGTCTCACCATCTGGTCGAGATATCCCACTTACTGTTGGGATAATAACGCCTCGATTTGGTCATCCATCACAGTCGGAGTGAAGGTTTACCCTAGACTTGAAAAAGTCAGAACCTTCTGAAAATGCGCTAAACGGTTCGGTGGTGTTGTTGCTGAGAAACGGCTATTGCTGACCCAAACTTTTGTTCATGCGTTGAAACCGATCGGGAAGGGCCAAAATAAGGCGAGAAAGTTCGCTTGTTTTAATTGGGAAATTTTTTATGTATTATCTGTTGAAGTTTCTGAATATGCTTTAGTACTATTGTTCACGTAGTCCTAGTCTATTCAACTGATTCGGAAAACTATTCTATTAACAGTTAAAAACCACTCTCAATTCATGGCAACCCTCCAACAATCTCAATCCGCTTCAGAAGTAAGCAACAAATTTGAGCTTAGCTGCTGTTAGAGTACGTCAGTAATGCACATTCTTGCTAAGGATCACCAATGTGGTACATCATTTCGAAATGAGGTGGTTAGAATACAAAGCTGTGACCAACTACGAGTGCGGTTCAACGTATGTTAGCTGAACTATGCTACCACCTGTCGATCGATTCGTTAAGCTGATTCAACAAATCACATTATATCTCCATCCGGAAAGCATTACTCAGTGATACTTGTTTGTCCTCGATTGATCTTTATCCATTGAGTAATAGCGTTATCAGTTCAGGTTATCAAATAGTAACTGGACGCACATTTTTATGGAACCCAATCTATCCCTCACGTAGTGCAACCAACAGAGTGGAACTAAGTTCTACTCCACACAAGAACTGCAAATCTGCTGGTAGTTCTAAACGATAAAATGTGTTTCCTATGTACATGGGAGGAGGTAGTGGGACTCACGGTGTGTTACACAATTATGCCCTGGCTTTCCTCTTGAGTACTGTTTGCACTCGCATTCTTACAATTGTTGGTTTGTTTGATCAAAGTTTTTCTCATTATTTTTCGTGAACTATTCCACCGGCAATCAGATGTCACCGTCAATCGGCGGTCGCTTTTCAACGGTGTATATTAGCTTAAACTAATGTCCTGTCAAATACCTGTTTACTTCAAGTTATTCGTTAGAAAACGAATTCACTATAGGAAGTACGGTTACCGAAATCATTGATGAGGTCCTGGAAAAGCGAAATTTGATCACTTCCGTAATGTGTTTACGGATAAAAAGTAGCGTGTTTCCCTAATTTTCCATCGGATCGACTTCCACAAAAACCCACACAGGCCCTCAAAAAGAACGTGTTCTTTATTACAGCATTCAAATCACACCCACCTCCCAATAAACTTTCTTATATAATTCTGTCAGAATTGCCTCAAGAAGACCAACAGTAAGCTATTAGTTTTGTCTTATCGGTAACTCTACAAATCTGAATCTTGCGGTCAGGTAGATATGAAAACAACTCCCTAATGACTATCATCAAATTGAGGCAGTTAATATCCAATTCAAATTCGATCATGCTTTCTTGTTCTAAAACCAGACAGGTTGAATGCCTCTGAGAGCATTTTTGTTACAAATTGACAGCAAGTAACCGAAGAAACTGGAAGATCTGATCACATCGACCTTGGCTGTATGTGAAAGGCTACGAACACAAATGTTGTGGACCATAATATGAACCTACATCGGTTCGACTGACAGCCAAGTTTGTATTTCCCATCGGTAAGAGAAACAGGTTGGCCGCGTCTGCGGAGTGCGCGTAGACATTACTGAGAGCAGTTTGATAACGGCTCCGAAGTAAGTGTTTAAATGGTCACTGGCTACATTCTGCCGCAGAGTGTATACGAGGAATATTCTCGTAATAGTTTGCTCCCGTGGATTTACCATGGATTATCAACCGGCGGAACATCAATGAACCATCCATCGTATGATGTGTAACAACATCATTTGCACGGATGCGTGTATGCGTACATTTTACTGTTCTCCAACGAAACCACTCTGTTTCAATTCTATATAGAATGAATATACACTAAGCCCTCCTGCACTGCGCCGGTCCTGACCTTTAGGATGTACTACGGAATAGTATTAATAACTGGAATTGTCTAAGCATATTGTAACAGACAACCCCAAAACCAAAATGTGGTTTCAAGGATATGTATTTCAGAAGTGTCAGTATACTCAGAGTTATCACACATCTTTATGCGCTGCCCGTTTATAACAGTAGCAAATCATCATATTGTGGCGATTCTATAAAGCACTATCCGAAGTGTCCAACTTGCACGTTCCAACATCCTCATTGCACTCGCGCTCATGAGCCGGAATTCCAGCCTACAACACTGCGGTGATTCCCACCCCCACGACATATACACCCATGCCTGGTTTGTGTGTGTCTGACGTCTACCGTTCTTATTCCTCCGGGTTTACACTGGATATTTGATGTGCAGGTGGAACCGCAGGTGGTGCGGCGCAAACTAATTGCGGTGATGGTTGAGCGCAGACGTCCATTGGTTTCGGTCACTGTGACAGGCTAATCCGAATCGGATGCTGCCAACTTTGTCTGACGCCTTCTGTTGTGAATATTTTGTCTGCAGTTCCTCGTCCGTTTATCCGATTTCGTTGAGTGATGGCTTTTCCTGTCGCCCATGTTGCTGTCAATCCGCTTGCTGTAGGTATTGACATATCTTACTGGCGTGATGAGATATTCCTTCGATTGTTGAACTAATCGCTCCTCCGTTCTGATGGTCCAGCACAATATCACTCTGTTACAGACCATTTCATTCATACTGTACGATCAACCTGTGAATTCTCTAGGCGGGACTGTGACGCAACTGCAGTTGCATAAACAGAGGGGACACAACACAGTTAGATGTTGACAAGATAATTCCAGTATATTTCACAAATGTGATTGTCCGGGGTCGTCTATTACCTGAGATTTGCGCACAAATGATCGACGTACATGCTTCAGAACGATCATGACAAAAGTTGAAACAGTGAGTTGAAAGGCGTCGTGCACTTTCTTATTATACCTGACACGAACCGTGCACAGAATAAAAAATATCAAGTGTTCTGATAGTACAGATAATATGAAATCACTTTATTAAGATAAACGGGATGTTTCGAAATACGTAATCCACTTTGTTGGGACAGCAATAAAATGGTAAGTTGAAACAACACGAACGAAAGTTCCAGGTTTCACCAACAAATAAACTTACGATGAACACTGATACCGCGTGTATAATTTTCATGTTGTGCTTCTGGAGTCCATTCGTGAGGCAGGATGTGACGGCGGCGGTCCGGACATCTTAAACGTGAGTTCAAGATAAATAACACCTAGGGAAATATCATTTGTCTACCCAGGCTCAACGCAATATTTTCTGAAATATTAGTGGGAGTGATGCTTATTTATGCAATGTACTCTGGAGTGATAAATTCATACAATTAAGACGATGACAGCGGTAACAGTAATGGTGTGCGTGAAGTACAAGGATTAAAAACAAAAATCAGAGGACGACCCCGTTGAATTTAATCTCCCAGACAGTGTCACTTTTAACAGAGAATGCGTGCGGTCGGTTCCGAAATGCTTGCCATGGCACTATTCTAAACAAGAACGCCACCACAACAGGAATGCATTCCTACTAAAGCCAGCTGTTCTCAGATTGTAAGATGAGAATAATTTCTGAAATATGCGTAACAACAGCAACATCGACCAGTATATATTCAGCATGTGGTGTGTGACCGAATTACTGATCGTGACAAACCATCAAGATAAGTTGTTACCACCGAATCCGGTAAAACGGACTGTGATAGGAGCGATAGAAGTACAGACTAGGCGTATGCCCGTCAGATATCGAACCACCTGAGAAGGAGACCTCGTTGTTTAAAGCTTTGACTATCCTAAAACTCATGAAGTTGTGAATCAAACTGGAAATTCTCCGAACAAGTTTGGATCCATGTCTCAAACGACGAACTCACGTCCATAAGATGCTTGATGTTGCTTTACGGACGGTGGGTACCCACTAGGACGAAATCTATTTAATGAGGAGACACTTTTGTCGGTCCCGTGTGTGTTCGTAAGCATATTACTTGTTGGTTGACGGTATGGCAGCCGCTAGAAATAATAGACTGCTCAAAGCGCTGATCATCAGCAAGCAAAGTATCAATCACAGGCTCCTTCTGTATAACGACCAATCCTTGGTGTGGACCAATGTAGTAAATGAGACGGAGTGCGAAACGGCATCCACTAGCAGACTGCGGTGATTTTGAGTTTGTGCCCACGTGGTTTGGGTCGCCATATCAGAAGGGTTCGTCTGGCAGATTGAGATGGGTGATTGAACGGGCCCACATGTGGTAAAGCAAATGTCGCAACCGTCAACGTATTCGACTGTTTTAATCAGTTTTTTATTGCAGATATCACCAAGTTGCGGACTATCTAATCAGGTTGGTCACCAGAACGACAAATACGAAACGTCTGTGTGCGCTTGCTGGTATTGCAGACCACACTGAAAAACTGATGAAACTCTCAGTCTGTGGTTGAACAGCCATCAATTGATGAGGTTCAGTATAGTTGATAAACATGTGATGTACGAGTTAAACACACCAGCGAACCTGATACAGACGTTCGGTTAGTCTGCACCATAGTAGACGTCGGCCTTCTCCTCGTTATCTTTATGAAATCAATGGTGGCTTTGAGAAGGTATGATGAAATGCATTACTATTCGTATAGTTATGAAACGCCAAGATGCATCCCCTTCAAAAAAGTAAATTTCTGTTGTGATTATTTAGTTCCTTGAGAAGACATTTCTATGCACGGAATGGATGACACGATTTGGATGAAAATCATCCAGGGGAAAAAGCCTGGAAATTTCACCTCAAACGAAAACCGAAGGTTAATTTCGTAAGTGGGCAGTTCCTGAAACTGCCCTCCAACGTTTAACTAGACTTATGTTGTTATATCTATGTGAAGTTATAAGTGGACGCAGACTGAAACTGGGTTGTCAAAAAGAATCTTATCAGGAGGGGCATCGGGAAATTCAGTGGGCATACGTTCTGCTGCAATGAATTCAAGCGCGTGGTTCAAAGAAAGATGTCTGGACATTCCCAGACCGTGATGGCGTGATCATATACTACTGCGACAAACGGGCAGTGAATGCGTTGGGCGTATCGTATTGACAGGTCATTAGCATAGTCAGAGCGAACCGTAAATGGAGAGACAAATGCGATAGATGCAGGGAATTGAACCATTTAAGTACGATTTCGTTCTTGTTAGTTAACATCCCCGCCTTCTGATGGAACACTCATTCTCACTTACGAAAACCTGAACCACAGTGACTCGCTGGTTTTTCTTTTCTTCAGTCTTGTTGGTGCACCGTATGCTAAAGTTTACGCCTGGTTCTTAGCCCAAATTTCATTAGTTTAATTCATAATCTTATATACAGTGTAAACACGTACCCTGAAGTTTGCATTTTCAATATCTTCCAACATATTTCTTCTCACCCCATGAATTATCATTTTAGGCTCCCCATCTTTTGTCCCCGAGATACATGTTTCACTTTTATATCAGCCTATCATCTGGTTGACCAGCATTGGTCGATTGGACTACAAAGACCCCACACACATGCCTCCCCTTCTTACTCCTCCGAGTCTACATTAAATACAATGTGCATGAGTGGAACTACAAGTGGTGCAGCCATAGCCACTGATGAAGACAGTACTGTGCAGACCTACTATGGTTCCGACCGCTTGGACAAACTAATATCGAAACGCATGTCACCAACCGTATATATGGAAGACGTCCTAGGTGTTTATGTGCCTACTTTCAAAGTGAAAATCCGATCTGACACTATCCCTCAAGCTTAGCTGCGCATACATCTCCCTAGTTTATAATAGTCATATTGACTTTGACCCAGTTGTTTCATTTTGTCGTATCATATTGATAGTTGTGCAAACAACTGACTGTCTACTATCACATTCTACTTGAATAATACTCCCATCACCCGTTTTGCAGCCAACTTAACATTGTTGCGTGGACCCTCTCAACTGCCCAGAAAACCCCCTTGGGTATGTACTCCTCAGTTCATGTCCCGGGAATAGGTTGTCGATCAAAACTGACGGAGTTGTCAACTCATTTACCTTGCTAATTTGTTCACTGGCACCACGGCATTGTGACTCAATCTTGTTTTGATGTTTGGGATTGCTGGTTTGTCGCTAGACCTTTTTCAAAGTCTTAGTGGAAGATCGTACAGTCCGTCCATTGGTACTGCACACACGAAACCATCCAGCTAATTAACCCAACTCGATTAATAAATCCGTCTTTCAGGTGGTTCGACTCTATAAAACAGCACGCCAAGTACAACACACGACCCTTGACCATGATTGTTTTCCAGATCCTCTGTTTCAGAAGTCTTATATGTACAGAGCGCCAGAACAGAAACCCCACGCTACTAAGGCGTTGCTACCGTGAATACCAGGTTACCAAAAGATGAATAACCTCATCCACCGCACGATCGTTTTACTGCCTCAGCGGGTGTCGATCCTCAGTGTTGTTAATTTTTTCATCCAACACCTCTAAGAAAATGTTCAAAGTTGTTCCGCTTCTCTAAACGTGTCAGTCACAAACAAAAGTTTTCTAGTTATCAAGAATATCTAACGCCAACCGTTTCGTGCAACAGACAAGCTGGAGTGTTGGTGAAACTGTGTGAGGTTGGTCATCACATCGTCGTTGCACAAAGTTAACAATGTACTGAAATTTAAGTTTGCTCATGTGTTAGTGAACACGCATTACGCTTTTCGTAGTCTCTAAGACTAAGCGTTTGGTCTTTTCTGCCACATTGGCGTGGTGGTCAGGATTATGTGCTGTTTTGATCCGGCGGGTTGTGCTCACTAGGACATCGGTCATTTCAGGTTCCACGATTTCAGATTTACCAATGAGGAGCAGCCAGACAAGAAGCTGACGCGCTGGCTGTATGTGATGGCAGTTTGTTGTGTTCCGTTTGATGTTTGTTCTTCCCCGCCCCGGTCTTGTGTGTGTTACTTGTTTGCCTCTACATTAATGCTGGTCTCATGTGAGCGTGTTGACTTTGTGAGTATGTGGCTGTCGAGGTTTTGCGTAGCTACTGCAATCTGACTGTTGCTGGTGCGCGTTGATGTTACGTTTTTGTGTCCCCCGGCAACTTGCGGTACAGGCTTTTGAGATTTTGATGGCCTCACTATCTCCCCTGTCCAGGTTTTGACATCCTGGCAGTATACAAAGCCTACATAAACCATGATGCCACAACATAAACCAAATACCACAGTACAGCGACTGTCAAGCAGGACAAACGTGAGCGCCCTATCTGAAGTTTGCGACAGAGTGGATATGCGGAAATATGCTACCGCCAAACCCTTTTCGTTCCCATCTCCCAATGATCCCGTCAACACGAATCCCAGGCCAGACAATGCCCACACGAGCCTCAGTACCACGATGACCAGCCTGAGGCAGGTCCGGGGGCGTGAGATGCTCTTCGTTAGGACAGAGAATATGCGCCACAACAGGACAGCCAGAACACCGGATTGCACTGATCGCTATGGAATCGTTTCAGTATGGTATTGACGTAGCACCATAGATTGAGACAAGGCTCGTAGACCAAGATAAGCCCGAGAGTCAAGTGCTGGGTATATATTGTACTGGATTGGTTACTCGGCAGACGGTGCTACGGAGCATGATGTTTGTGTCGCAGTAGCTGACCGCATCAATGATTTGATGACAGGCGGGCCTCACGTTATAAA